>JBAMNC010000493.1:0-54743 GCA_037902135.1 Cetoscarus ocellatus | reverse complement strand
CTTAGAGGAAGCAAGAGTAAGCCAACAGGTTCTGTGGTCAGATTAGAAATGCTGCCGCGCCCCCCCCCCCCTGTGTGTCTCTCACAGGGTCCTAGAGTCACCCAATTTGATTCTGTGAGGGTGTCACAGGGAGGAGGTGACAGAGAGACACCCATATGTAGACAGGGGTGCACATTAACGCACAAACCGAGGTATGAACAGCTGTTTCGTCTTCAAATCAGAGTGCAGTAGAGGCTGTTGAGCCTGTTAGACGACATTTAGGGCACAGAGGATCGGAGGAGGGATCACGAAGGGAGGGATGGAGCAGGAGGAGTGGTGAGGACTGAAAGGGTGTCTGGGAATCTTGAAAATCCTGATGTTCTACAACAGACACAACTATGATACTGTCTGCGGCTCTTAATGACTGATTTGGTGCTAAAGTAGATGATTTTTGGTACAGTTTGAAACCTCAATCTAAAAATCAATACAGTCCTCTCTATGATAAACACCCATACTGAAAGCTGAACATACACAGCACTCTATTTTGTAGGGTTTGCCTACATCATGATGCATCGATAAAAAGATCATTTTGGACACCTCTGATTTTAACATGCTGTATGGTACAGGAAATCAAAAACAGATCCAATATTTTGTAATAAATGTTCAATGTTTAAATGTTATTTTATGTGAGTTCACTCATTCAGAAGATACCTGAATATTAATTTTTTGCCTTATAAAAAGAAGAGCTTTTTGTATGTGAGAGAAAAGGTAAATTTACAGAATTTTAGCAAAAAGTTAAAAAGATCGAAATGTGAAAAATGGTGATAGTGTAATGTTTTTTAGGGGTTTCTTTCAGTCCTTTAAGATCTTCCTACCACCCCACTCCCCAGCCTTTAGGGCTGTCATGTTTTGAATCACTAGATTTGTCTAATTAAATGTTAAATCTAGCCAATGTTGGCTGACAGGTGGGTTTTCTGTAGAAAAGGTGAAACACTCAGGTTGTGTATTGGCAAGAATCTAGCAAAATGATATGTCTCATGATACATGGGTGATGGAACAATATATCACAATATTAGCATTAAGAGCCCACAATATTATATGCATGAAAATCAATTTTCTAATCAGTGTTATTGCTATAAAGCGTGGTCGCTGCAGCATTTATAAAGTTTACTGTCTTTTGGAGTGACAGTCACTACAATGAGAAATGTACCAGAGAGAGTCAAATGACTGAATGTCTGCAACCAACTAATGTCAGGCTGCTGCACTATTCAGCATGTATGTAAATGTCAATATGTAGTTAGCTTCGACCTGCTCTGTTGTAAAGTGCCTTGAGATAATATTTGACATGATTTGGCACCACATAAATAAAGACTAATGGATTAAGAACAAAAGTCAAAAATGTCTATAAATTATAGAATTAAGAAATATCATGATAGTAGACAAAAACATCAATACAGTATTGCCCAACAAAATATCAGGATATGTTGGTGTACAAATATTTTCTTACACAGCTATGAAACATGAGATCATTCCTCATAAAACTGTCCAAACTGCAGTTGTTTCTAATCTGACACACCAGATGGACCGTTTGATTTATTTCAAAAGACTATCTGGAAAGAGCCCATAGAAAGTGTTTGGGAATGGGCAAAACCTTTCAGAAGCATATCTGGCAGGTGATTGGACAATCATTCCGCCAATCAGAAAATGGTGGCACTACTGCCGCAGTGTAAATAACAAAACGTGAGCCACTTTGTCAAACAAACCATTGCTAAACGTGTCAGTAGTGGAGTGATAATACCATTTCTATTAAGAAGTGCGGTGAGTGTTGTTTTTTTCTCCACTTAATAAAGAAGTGTGGTCCAGATCTGACAAAACTGCTACTGAAGCTGTTAGCATCTATGCTATCCTCAATTCGAGCAGTCACTTCCTGCTGTGGTCTTGCTTGTGGCTCCCACCTCTTTCTGCTTTAATCCTTTCATGCATGAATTATTAAACCACAAAGAACTTCATTTTAAATGTTTGTCTTTACTCTCAAACAAGTTAAAAATCATGGCCAATTTTTTTCCCCCTTTTGTTAAATATTAGGGAGGTATGCCTCTGTTCCCTACAGCGGACACCACACATCAACACTATGATCAGTAATGTAAAAGATCTTAATATAGATCCACAAACATGTATCTGTTTCAAACATTATTAAGAGTAATGATATGAATATGACAAAAATAAACAATATCATGTGACACAGCAACTCCTTTCTGGATTTTTCTCAGTCACCCTGTAGTTCTTGCTGGCCTTAAGTCTCTCTGAGAGAACATATTTTAGAGGAATAAGTTACTACAGTAAGGGTAATTACACTGGAAAAACCCAAACTTGAGTTAAAGATGTGGGTAAGTGAATTACACCAAAATTTTAAATAAAGAAAATACAGAATTATGTGAAATCTGAATAGAGGCACAATATGCAGAATGTACTCTTTAGTGCGTTGGCTGACACTGGAGTGCTCACATGAATTTTTGGTCACAAAAAAAATATACAAGACAAATATTTTTAAAATCTGCATAAAAGTGTTCCTGACATCTTATTAAATCAGAGTATATGTTTTTATCTGTCTGATTCTTTGAGAATAGAAGAATTTATCAATTATTCCTGAAGGGCCTGGTGCATTTCCCCCTTCATCCGCCATTTTGGATTTTGATGAAGTATCTTAATAATACAAAAAGATATAAAGATCATATTTTTATGAAACTTGAGGCAATAGTTTGGGAGTTCACTACCTGGTAGTTGGGACATGGTACTTCAACCAAAACAGTGTAAAATGTCTTCCAAAGATCCAAAAACTGTAGTGGACACCATGCATTAAAGGGTTAAAGGTGCTGATTGGGCCGTGCCGCTTTGGGCCGCTCACAGTCATTGTAGATTGGAGCTTGGCAGGATGGAGCTGCCTGGTTACAGAGACTCAATCAGGCAGATTCAGTTACTGCGCAAGGTTAAATTGTTTTGGGGCTGGTGTTAATATCTGATAGAAAAATACCTGTAAGACCTGAGCTAATTTTTTCCCCTTTCGTTTTCTTAAACTGATACTGTGGGAGCTTGATAGGAAGATGTGGGGGGCCTGCTGTGGCTCCCAGTTAATGATCAGTGCTTTTGAAGGGGAGGGGTTATGTGATGGGTCGTGTATTCAGGATGTAAAGCCCATCTGTGCACGTCTATGCATCAACAGGAAGCTACAACAACCACAGTCCACTTATGCAGCTTCCTGTGATGAGAAGTTTTACATTGTAACTGGAATGAACATGAAGACACTGTTTCTGATGTTGCTTTTTCGTGGTGAGTCGGCTACATATATAT
Organism: Cetoscarus ocellatus; assembly: GCA_037902135.1. Taxonomy (NCBI): domain Eukaryota; kingdom Metazoa; phylum Chordata; class Actinopteri; order Labriformes; family Labridae; genus Cetoscarus; species Cetoscarus ocellatus. The sequence continues at coordinate 51,416 of JBAMNC010000493.1, read as the reverse complement.
TTTTTAATTGATATAACATTTCAAAAAGGGAACATTAACTTCTTATGTTCTAAATTACCTGTTAAAGTCCATTAAAGGGCACTTTCAACATATAAAGTAAATCTCATTTAAAGATGCCCAGCAAGAAAAATATAGCTTTTTCATATGCAGATACCTTTCTATGACATACGTATGTAGGCCTAATTTTCTGCTTTTAAAATCTGAAATACAAAATTAATTTAAACATGTTAAGCTTCTGTAGATTTAAATGCCTGTGATGAGATGTTCTGATCTCTAAATTAGTCAAATATGCTCCCTTAAATTTAAGTTTCATCATGAATGAAAAGTTTAATCCTGCTGTGATGGTAATGACCTTTTTTTTTTTTTAGTGAGCCTGCAGCTCCAGTGTGAGAAAAAGCAAATCACAGCTCATCTTGGAGGTGGATTCAGACTTTTCTGCACGTACGACGCAAAGCATTACTTGTTTAGTAAAAAGTACTGGTGCCGAGGAAAGTCCAGAGTTACCTGTGAGATTGTACTGGACTCAGAAGGACTGGCTAAATCTGCAATCAAACACAGGTCTCGTTTTATCGATGTTGGAAGAAGAGGGCTATACATTGAAGTCACAAATCTCCAGTATGATGATGCCGGAGTGTACTGGGTTGGGATTGACAAAATTAATGCTGACATCATGACTTCAGTTATAGTGAATGTAACTCAAGGTAAGCACAAACCACAATTAAAAAACAATTTTAATCTGCAAACCCCGATTCCAGTGAAGTTTATACAATGAATACAATGATTTGAAAATTCTTTTGGACTTATATTTTATATTTTAAATGTGCATTCAGCAGAGACAAACAAATATGACTAAGTCAGGTCTATGATTGGTCCATGGATCTGTCACTAGCTTTAGTTCTTACTTCAGTCCATTTGTCCCTGCCCACCTCCCTTCCTTTGTCCACACACCCAACACAACATAGTGTGGATGGCTGTTCATCATGATACTGGGATCCACATTCAAAATTTCCTACTGCTAAACAGAGGTTTTTTCTTGCCGCCATGATAGATTCATGTTGGGTTTGGTATGTATATGTATATGTGTTTTTCATATAAATCGAGAAGATGTGTGCCCTCGTGTGCCTCCACTGTCCTCCAGTTATGCACATCATGCAGCCTCAAATATATTTACAACTATGTCCAAAGCACAAGTTGACAAGTGTATGAGCATAAAGTATACAGTAGCAGTGAATTTATTCAGAGTTGTACTTTTATTCATCACAGTGGTGACAGAGACAGGGAGCCTGTGTGTAAAGTCTGCACAGTCAACCTATACGGTTATGGATATGTGAGGGATTATATTTGCTGGTCCAAGGCTCAGTACCTAATGATCTACAGCCCAGCACTGCTCCACAGCATGGTGGTTTGGGACCTCTGCACTAAAGGATATGTAAAACTTGAAAATGCATAATATTGGCTTTCTAAGTCAAATGGCAATGTGTTCGAGTAGCCTACTGATGGCCTGGTAGTTGTATCTGCTCCTGCCTCTGCCTCACTTGTCGACAGTCTAGGTTCAAATCCAGCCCCATTTTCTGAAGATATCACTGTCCTATTCAATCTAATGAAGGCAGAAAACTTCATTATGTTATGTTATCTATCTGTAGACTAATATTAGCACTTCATATGATTTTTTAAAGAAAAACAAACAAAACTAAACTGCAGGCTGCAAGCCAAACCACCGCTAATGTGCTCATAAGTAGGTCAACAAAACAAAGCCTCTATTTATGAATAGAAGAAGATTATGGCTGACTTTATAAGGACTGACAAAGATTCACAACCTTACCTATTTGAACCAGACACAGGACCGTTCAGAGTTGGTGAAGAGTTTATCTGATGGCTGTAGGCAGAGGCAGGCTACCCATTGACTCCCAGTGTTTGAGCTAAGCTAATTAGCAGTAGGCGAGCTCTGCCCATGTCTTCCTTGTTACTGCACACACAGTCCAAAGAACGGTGCTTATCTGCTTGTCATGGATTCAGGAGTGAGACAAGACACAAAAACAAACAAAAAAAATGCTGGCATATCCCTTTAATCATACATTAAAGTTTGGCCACAGGTTTTCAAAGATACACCTTTTAACAGTTTTAAAACAAAAAAATGTCATGATAATTGAAGGCTAACATGTATTTTGCATTTATGTATCAGTCCCAGTATCTAAGCCCAGACTGCGGCCCTCAGTCTCTCTGGCAAGCAGGTCTACGTGTTGGGGGCAGCCTGTTGTGGTGCACTGTAATTGTGACAAAGGCACCAACATCCGCTATTCCTGGTTCTACAAAGAGGCCTTGATTCATCACTCTACGGATTTAATGCTGTACTGTGGTGCAGTGGAAAAGGACAGCAGTGATTATTACTGTGTTGCCAGTAATGACGTCAGCATTCAGAGGAGTGATGTCCTGGCTGTGCAGTTAATAGTGCCTGCAGACAAAGACTGCATCTACGTCATTCGTATGCAAGGTAACTACAAAAACCTCTCTTATTATTAATGCAAGAATAAAATTGATTTAATTTTTGTCTTTAAACATTTTTTTTTAATAAAAAGTCAGAATTAGAAAGAATATTGACTTTAGCGTGGTATGGGATGATTTATTTTTTTAGACAAATGAGGAAGTTAGCATCACACTGACTCTCAGAAAATGTGACAAAATTAACCATTAAAACAACAAAAAATAGGAATATTAGAGCTATAATTGCTTGAAATTGTTTCTGTAAGACTACTATTTGTGCATTACTTAAAGCAATTGTAAAAAAAAAACTGTTAGTAAAGCAGACTTAAATAACTATTAAACACTCCGAAAGTTGAGAGTATAAAGCTTAAATTCCAAAAATTTGGCCCTCTAGCACATAGGATAAAATTAATGTTTTCCTCTTTATTATTGAAGTTGCCCACTCCTCATCTCCAGACAATGGCTGTTTGTGTTTATTATAAATATATCTTGTGCAGTTGTAGGTAAAGGACACCATTTGGGATCCCCTGGGCTAAACAACAGATGAAAGAATTATGTGTGAAACATTGGCGACTCCTAGTGGTCACTCTAAAAACAGCAGAGTACCATCACCATCCTGATTAAATCCAAATAATCTGAAGAAGTATGGACACATCACCAATGAAATCATCTCAGTTATCTCCGAAAATTGTTGTAATGATTTGAGATGCATGGTATTATCTGATCAATATGGTATAATTGCCTAGATAGTTGATTATGATTATGATTGCAGAAACAGACAATATTTTGGCTATATCTATGCCAGATACTGCCTGTTATATTTTTAATATATTAAATAAATAAAAAACATTTATGAAAGAATAAAATGCTGTTTTCTTGTATAACATCTGTTCAGAACCCAAATGGAGGATTTGTGCCCTTGACAGAAAACATCTGTGTCAATGTCACTATTGACAATCATGAGTTTAGAAGTATTTCCATACCGGATTTGACTCCAACATAACTCCAACATCATCTATTATTAACATTAGAAATTCAGAGGAGGGCCCATAGAGCACAACCTTCCGCCAAGGAATTCCTGACATTTTTTAGCCAAGTTATTAGCGAAAATGTGGAACGCTTGCAACAAATCCTTCCAAAAATTCCTTTTATAACATTTTCCTTGTGCTGTAACCAACATTCCCACAAAGTAGAAAGCAAAAAGCTGTAGTGCATATGCCTCACAACTACAAGGTCACCGGTTCCATCTCCGAGCAGGGCAGGGCCTTTCTGTGTGGAGTTTGCATGTTCTTCCTGTACATGTGTGGGTTCTCTCTGGGCACTCTGCCTTCCTCCAACAGACCAAAAATGTGCTCATTAGTTTGACTGGTGACTCTAAATTGCCCTTAGTTGAAAGTGTGGGAGTGAATGGTTGTCTGTCTCTCTATGTGGCCCTGTGGTCCACTGGCAACCGGTTTAGGGTGTACTACAACTCTCGACCAATGTCAGCTGGGATAGGTTCCAGCCCCCTGTGACCCCAAAATGGACGAGCGGTATAGATGATGGATGGATGGATGGATATTTTATAGAAATTTGGAACATTTGTTTTGTATAGTTGTGCACCCTCTGCCCACTAGCTGGCAGCAGACATTTAGTCATTTGACTTTCCTTCTATCTTACATTTATTGAAATTGTTTTTTTCCCTAGGAAACATGATTAAGTTTACAAATGTTGCAGGGACATTACATCATGTAAATAAGCCTAATTATAATGTAAATACAATATTGTGGGTCCTTAATGCTCTTCAAAAAACTCTTCAGAGAAAAAAGATGGTGATGGACAGCCCTGTTTATAGTATTATGATATTATGAAATCATATTGTCACCCATGTAGCGCAATTTGTATCATATCACCATATTCTTGCCAATACACACCCCTAGAAATCATACATTTTAAGAAAAACCTGTTTCGAGAATTTTATAATAAATATGAAAGAGTCACTTTTGAGACTAATCCTGGTGTTAGGTAGGAGGCTTTTGGAATATCTTATCTGCACAAGAAAATCAATAAAGATTTAAAAAAAAATTAAAATAAATAACTCCTGTCTTTTGATTCATTAGGCCAACCTGTTTATAACTGTGCGGACAGAATGACAACAACCACCATCCCAACCTCAACTCCATCTTTGACCACCACCTGCCCGGCAACCCTGACAATCCACTCTGAACCCAGAAACCAGTCTGAGTCTTTCAGTCCTATAGACCAAGAACATCTTTTCTGCAGGTAAATCCAAACTATTTTATATTTTCCCCCATTTACCCAGCCTGAGCGAAAATCATTGCAGTGTTTATTGTTAGTACTTCTTTAAATGTCTTAATATTGAAGCCATTCCTATCTGTTTTTTTCAGAGCACTGATGGGGCATCCATTGTGGTATACACTGCTGCGCTGGGTTATTTTTACGTCCTTGCTGATATTTCTGTCTACATTCCACATATGCATAAAATTCAGACAAAACCATGCCAGCAGGAGGAGGAGGGCTCGTTTCAGACATTTGGCCCGGTAACCTTGCTATTTTTCTTTCTAAGTCATATCAAAAGATGACCTTGGATCTCTGATTTGGATCAAGGTTTTCTAAGAACACATGATTATTTGAGAATAAGTCATGGCTATAATGCATGCCAGCATTTTCTTTAAGCAGTTACTGTATGTTCCCATAAATATTTCAACGAAGTTTTACATTCTTTCTACCAGCAAATACAAACACAAGTTATTCAAGTTGTTGTTTGCATTACATGTGAAGTGGTTTTATACACTGTCTTGGTTTTTAATAAATAAGCTTACCTGAAACCACTTATCCTGATTACAACAGAAACATTAACACTCACAGCCACTTTGAATGCATGGCAACAACACAATGTAGATTGACTTCATGTTTAACATGTGAATTAAAATAGTTAGTGTACCTGATAATAGCAGAAGCCTCTTGGTTTTCTTGGCTGTCTTGTAGTGATAAAGTCCAAAAATGCAACAAAAAAAAGAAACAAATAATAAGCTAATTAATGGCTAGCAAGCTATATCAACATGTTTAGCTTAAAAAATTATAGATCAGTTGTTTGCAGATGATTATTGAGTTCTACAACATTGTGAATGCTGCTTTTGCAAGAAAAATGATAAAACTTAAAAGCTCTTAAGCAGAGCTTGCAAAAAAATAGCTTACAACGGGGACAGCATTTCTCAAACTAGCAAAAAACAAAACAAAACATAAATTAGGGATGAAATGGTATGTCCCTGATAAGAAAATAGAGAAGACTCAGAGGTCTGTCATCCCCACTTAGTATTAAGCTAAAAAAAAATACCATAAATTTTATTACTAATAATTGAACCAAAAGTAGAGTTCAGTAATGTACCTTTGATTTGTGCTATTTTAGATCAATCAGAAAGGTATTACGTGGAGTTTGTGGCTATTCTCACCTATATTATAGCTAATTAGCTGGTACCAAGACAAAAAGAACTTACTCTGAAAGTTTGGCGGACATTTTTACAAATCTACTTACCACAGGGACAATTAAGCACAGACTGAAACGTACAATGAATAAAATTGTATTTACCAGAAGACAAAATAATCATCTTTTGTTCTTCGCTGAGCTGCTCTTGTAGAAATAAGCTCCAAAAATACTGAAACTTAAAAACAAATAGTAGCTAACTACAGGCTAACATGCTACATCACAGAACTCAATAGTTAAGCTATGATTTAGCTAACAACTCACACTAGCATTGTGAGCCTATTAAGAGAAAAAAGCATACTTTGATTTTGAATAGCCTCCCCAAAAGATATGAGATATTTATGTGTATTTTTACCAAGAAAAACAAACCTATTTTTAAGCTTTTTAGCAGAACTTATCAGAAATGACCACAGCAACAGCATAGCACGAACTACCCAAAATTACACCCAAAAACAGGTGTATGTTCTTGATAAAAACAGAAGAATATACAGTCACTTATAGCTAATCTTGTGGTAATTACATCTAATAGTGCTTAACTTTAAACACCAATTACTAAGCTAGATCATTTGCAAGATCATTGTGAGGCTATGACTTTAGCTAGCAAAGCAGAGCCCACCAGCCATTTTTTTGATTCAGTTGCCAAAAGAAAAACATCTATGGTCACAAGATGATTGACAGTGGTTTTGGAATGCTCCAAAAGATTTTTTAATGGAAAAAATTGTTATTTAATTAGCCCTTAAGAGTTTCTTAAATAAACTTCCTCATCTGTCCCTAATGACAAACATGCTACCTTCCTAATAACTTCTGTAAAAATAATACATAGATGAGTCAGACTTTGAAAACTACTTCAGCCTAAAATATGCATACTAAATATAAATTATATGTAGGGGGTTTTAATCCTTTAAAGGCCAGTATGTAAACCAACAACAGAAACCAACAACAGAAATGTATTTCCATAAAATACATCTCAATGAGAATTCAATTATTATTGGGTTAGTAACCCATTAACTTGGGTTAATGACTGTGAGGAACAATTATTTTGATGCCTTGTTTTTATGGGTTTTTTTTTTTTGTTTGTTTGTTTGTTTTTTTTTGTTTTTTGCATTGTCAGATTTAAAATAAATTCCCTTTCATGGTCCTTGGGACAAAAAAGGCCAGGGCCTTACAATCAGCATTAAAACACATTATAGTATTATTTTTTCAATTTTTATCCTGTTAATCAACTTAACTTTAACATATTAAACCACTAACATGTTAAACCACTCATTATCAACATTGATAATGATTTGGCGAGTTCTAGCCCTTTTAACACCAGTATGTTTACACAACTCTGGAGTTTTGTATAATTAAACCAACTAAAGTAACTTCCATTAAATACATTTCAAGGATTATTATTATTATTATTATTATTATTATTATTATTATTTTATCAGGCTCTGAGTTGGGTCATGGACTGGCAGCAACATTGATTTTGATGCACTGTTATTCTTTATGCAGGGACCCTTGCAGAAAGCAGTAAAAAGTGTGAAATTTTGTGACATGCTTTGTAGGCGGAAAAAAATATAAACCTTAAAAAAAGAAAAGCTGCAGTCCAAATTGACATCTTAACATAAAGGTATGCAATATTTTATGCTGACATAAATGTGGGATTAAAAGTTACATTTTCAATAGTTTTCAATAGGACATTTTTGTCATTAGGAACAAATGAGTCGTTTTTTTGTGTAGCTTAGAGAGAGCGTACAAAGTGTACAGCATGCACTTGTAGCTGGGAGTGACAAACGATAACAGTGGAAAGCGGACGTTGCTCTTTTCATTCAGTCCCCCTGTGTAAACAGGTCACACAATAGGGCTGTATGAATCAAGCAGCATTTTGCATGAAGGCAAACCCAGTGATCTCAACTCCATCTCTGTCATATTCAGAACCAAAAACTAGGGTGGAGTTATGTGCAAAGTTTGAGGGACATAAAAATCATGACGTGTGCTGCTGACCTCTTGACCAGGTCATGTGCTTTTTTTATTTGGTTAAATAAATAGATTTTAAAACTGTTTTTGAGATATAGTGACAAGAAAGAGATGAAAATGACCTGTCAATAAGTTGAGAATTAATGGGCGTCTAATTCATCAACAACTTGGGAAAACAAAATGTTTTCATTTTGTTATAAAAGTTATCACAGTATTTGTCTCAGCTATCATTATTAAATTTTTATGTTAAGTTGGTGTCATTTCTCAATGAAAGTTGGCAAAAAACGAAAGCACTCGAAGGGTAAAAAACCTCCGCCAAGGTAGCTCATATATTGCTGTTACATCTATAAGCAATAGTTCCATGATAATAGTACCATCATAATATGATTCCTTGAAAACCCACACCTAGCACTCAAAATCATGTTGATATTATTATTAGTTACATTGTAAAAAAAAATTGTAAAGAAACAGTAATTTTCTGCCAGCTGGGGCGCCAAAAAACATACCGTAAAATAACAGAAAATAATTTTCTCATAAAAATATGTATATTTTTCACAGTTAAAATACGGTTTATAGTTGTAATTTTCAGGAGATTTAGACTTTTTTGAGGTTGTTTTTAATGTTAAATTAGAAACATTTTCATGTTTTAAAACAATGAATTCACCTATAAATATGTTAAATAAATGTTGTAATACGAATAATAATGTTTAAATTTATGGAAATTTGCTGTTATTGTTTGGTTTTAATGACATCATTTTATGTAAAAAGGCTGTACATTTATTTATATTTGATATATTTGATTTGTGTATATATTACACTCATACCTAAAGGCAATTTTGAGTCACCAACCAACCTAGTGACCTTGTTTTTGGTCTGTGGTAGGAAGTCGGAGTGCCCGGAGAGAACTAAGACATGCACGGGAAGAAGAGGCAAACTTCACACAGAAAGGCCCTGCCTGACCCGGGGATCAAACCAGCAACCTTCTCGCTGTGAGGCACGTGCACGACCTGCTGTGCCACCATGCCGCCCACAATATAAAACACCCAAAATAATTTGATTTATCTTTCAAAATATGTCAAACAACTGTTGAAAAACTAGATATTGGGTCTACAATTGCAACAATTTACCATCAATTATTTATCAAATCAAATGTAAATTAAATTTTTTTCAGGTTGTTCTTACTATTTACCAGTTCCAGTCTGTGCAGAGACTTTTTTTTTTTTTGGTCTCCAGTTCTCCATCGGTTATTTGTCAATTATTTATCTATTATTTTGGAGATTTACCTTTTAAATTCAACTTTAAAACTATAAAAAAAAACTATAAGCTACAGCTCACTTTGTAATGCCAATGCCCCATTAGCAGAGGCTAGTCCTTGCTGCAGCAGTCCAAGTCTGCCTCTTTGCTCTGCATGTTATTTTTTGCTTTGCCCTTTTCCTGTGTCTCTTCAGATTTTATTTCAAAATAAGTTTTAATAAATGTTCCTGTTGAGGAAAACACAGTAATTGTGGCTATTTGCAATGAAGAAATGAGTCAATTAACAAACAAATTCTAGTAAAATTACAAATTTAATAGTTCTTTTACTATTTTTAAATGTAATTTTATATGATTTCTTATTTTTTTAATAGTTTTAAATTTGAATTTAACAGGTTAATCTCCAAAATAACCGATAAATGTTGGTAAAATTACGGTACATTTGTGAATGTATTTTAACAATATATATGTATTTTAATGGGTGTTTTTTGTAAAAGAACAGAATTATAGTGGTTTATCACAGTTACAAAGATTTTATGTTATTTTACATTTGACATGTAAATTCAAAGTCTATTTCTGGAACGGTTATGGTTATTTTAAAATACAGGAAAAATTTGAAACATCTGTTTTTTTTTAACAGCGTAGTTATTGAGCAAAAACGGTTGTTTGGTAGTGGTGGTTATCTGGATCACCTCCAAAATCTAATAATTTCTAAGTTAAGCATTTCTTAGCCAACATTTCCTGAAAATTTTAGCAAAATCCGTCCAGCAGTTTTTTTGTAATCTTGATAACAAACAGACAAACAGACAAACAAACAAACATATGCTGGCAAAAGCATCCTTGGCGGAGGTAACAAATGGTTTTAGGTCAGGCCAAGTTCTGTGCAGAGGGTTTGTGTAAAGAAAGTGACCTCTGGGGTGTTGGTTTGGTGTAACGGAAAAGCAACGGGGCACGTCCCACAAGTATGACTCCCGTCTGAGGCCCATTTGCCAAATATCCTTCTCCTCTCTCTCTCGCCTTCTTTTCCAAGCCCATCCACCCTCTCTCCCTCCACTAACAAATAAAAGACATAAAATGAACAAAGGACAACTCTGCAGTATTTAATATACTGAACATGTTCTTAAAATAAAGCTCCATGATCATGTTATCTAGTCTTGCTTTTTATTTTGATATTATTTTTAATGTATTTTAGTTTATTATTTTAATTTGTTTATCATCATTTTTATTATATATACAGCTTTGACTTCTGTATTCATTATGTAAATTACTATAATAATTTACCTGAGGGCATGCAAATGTTATCTAAGTTTATGGAAATTTTTGTCTATCTACCTTTAGGCTATATTTTTTTATTTATTCCTGTTTATTTCATGTATTCAATGTGATTTTGTCATTTAGATTTTTTTTTTGTAAAATGAAACAAATAAATAAACATATTGTTAAAAATATATATGTATAATGTCCAAAAATATACTTCAAAATGTTTATTTAAAAAAGGGGGTCCCACATTCTAGTCTGCAGTGGCCCTCACTTCCTTTGGTTACTCTCACCTGTTGCTTGCTCTCTGGTACTTCGAAAATACATTACTTTGCCACCATGCAGGATATTTTTTTTTTTTTAAATATTGTCATAAATTACAGGCCTTCAAGGTAATTTAATGCAGATTAAGCAGATGATAATTCATTGATAGGTTACCTCAACACAAGATAATTTGTTGCCTTAATTTTAAGTTGTTTTTTGACAACTTAGAATCATGAGTTGCATCCAAAACTCAGAAATCCAGTGCAGACTGAGTTTTTATAGCTTTTACAGTATAGTTTATGGTATTCTATTCTGATTGGTATGTTTTTGAGAAAAAAGAAGAAACATGCTGTAGCAAACATTATTTCAAGACTTTGTAGGTTTTGCTGTTTAGAAGGAAGTGCATCATTTCCAGTAATTGAACTCAGCAGGGTTTGGTCCATTTCATCAGACATTGTGTATGCTTTCTGATGGTTAACATTGTTAGCATTGGACTGAAGGACAGTTCAGGAGGACACATCGATCACATCCATGTAAGATGGTCTTTTTAATGTTTTTTCACCAGCATTAAAAAAGAGAATAGAAGAGGAGCATGTTACTACAAGTAACTTTAACTGTGATGACTTTTAAAACACTTAATACAAGATACTTTATGTACATTAATGCAAATAACTAATCAGCAAGTGACATGGCAGCAACTCAATGCCTTTAGGAATTGTAAGCATGGCCAAGATAATCTGCTGGAGCACAAACCAAGCATCAGCTGACTAGGTGACATTGGTCTGAGAATTTCAGAAGTGAGTTTATAGGGAATGGTCTGAATAAGAGGGAATATCACATGAGCTGCAGGTCAGTGGGTGAAAAAGTCTTGTTGATGCTACAGGTCAGAGAAGAATGACCAGAGTAGTTCATGGGGTGAAGCCACAGAAGACCACACTGGGTACCATTCCTGTCAAGTGAGAACAGGAAACTCAGGCTTTCATTCCACAAGGGCTCATCAAAATTGAATAAAGGATTGGATATATGTTGCAGAAGTCTGGATTTCTACTGGATTGCTACTGCATGTGGGTGTATGTGTGTGTACACAGTGCTTAACAAAAGTACTAGATTAAGCATTTCAATAATCTTAAAAAATGTATATAACTGAAATTGTTATTGGACATACATTTTGAACAGTACTGAAGAATTTAAACTTATACACAGACTTGAGCGGCTCAGTTAGCTTCCCTGAGGAGTCAGAAAAAAATAGAGCAAGTATTCCAACAACTAAAAATAAATTTTCTGTTCAGCAAAACAAGTAAATACCTATGATTTGACGTCTAAAAAATGAAGAAATAATAAAGTACTTTACTATATTTTCAGCTTTTTTTGTAAAACAGTAAATTTAAAAATTCACGGATAACAATAATAATTAAATTTGAGCATTAAAAATATCATTTCTGTTAGAAGGTTTCTACAAACTGGTGCAAAGATGGTTACAGAAACATAAAAAATATTTTGGCAGTTGTTTTACTTTTTGTTGTTGTGATCAGAGTTAACATTAAAAGGTGACGTGGATTTTTGTTGGTAATTAATTAAAGACAGCAAATAAATATTTTTAATCTATTGGAGACAACTTGTGTTTTATCTGTACACGTACAACAGGCATTTTCATCTTTAATAGTATTTGCATTCCTTGCTAAACACAAGACCTCAAAGTATTTTTGAAGGGTTTTACAAACAGGTTTTAAAGATGAAGCACATTATGACTTTTGGTTCAGTTTTACATAGATTTACTGTTTTAACACCAACAGATATTTAGATATAAACATGTTTTGTGTAAACATGACATAATATTTATAGTTGTCTCCCCGGGCCTGTCGTAGTTCCGTTCCAGCGAAGTGTCATATTTGATCCACACCCACTTCCGGAAGACTTCACAGCAGTTAAGGCGAAACATCACAACCGAAGAAGAAGGGGCTTTCTGGATTATTCTTCAGACTCAGTGCCTGTGAGGTAAGACAGATAATGCTCAGATTCCTTATTAAAAGATGAATCTAAGGTTGTTACTTGTTTGTCCACAACGCGACTACAACTTTGTGTTTGTGACGCAAGCTAACTGGTAGCTAGCATGCTAACCTGGCCTGAGCCTACCAGAATCCATTGCGATTTTGTCAGCTTTAAGTAGATTCCTGTTTTTTTTTGCAAGATATGACTATATTTTGCCCACAAAGCAACAATTCTCTCACTCATAGAAAGTATTAAAAAATTCGGATCGTAATACGTGTAAATTAAATTTCGTTTTAGGTGTTTAGCTGGAGCTTTAACATGGCAAGTTGCCGCCCACGGCTTGTTAGGCTGATGGAATTAAGTGCTGTAAATGACTTGGCATTCGGTTGAATTTCCTTGCTATACTGGCACGGTTGTAGTTCTCTTATCTTACTGCATAACACATTTCCCAGAGAAATGTGTTGTATCAGTTGGTTTGGCATCAAGATCGCTCAGCCGAGCGTAATTAGCAGTACCACGGAAGTTTGCTGATGTCATATTTTGTATGGACTTTTGTATGGGTAAATAACAATTTGGCTACGAGTTAAGTAGGGGTTTTGTCTTTGTCGGATGGAACCCATGCTGTTAGCGAGATAACATATGATTATTTTCAGTATTTGATTATTTCAAGTATTTGATACAAAACAGATTGATAAGTTCTGTGTACATGTCATTAATGTATGCTAACTCTGCGTTAGCTAGGAATGCGTGTATTTTATTTGTTGACATTGCCTAGAAGGAGTAAATTCATTGCTTTTCCCTACGTGAGTTAAGCGTAGGGTTGATCAACTTTTGTTGCCAAGTAGGCCATCAATAATGTTATTCTAAGTTTTTAAGGGCTTAGCTGTTAAGCTGTGTTTTTATCAAACGTGAATTTCAGTTTGTTCAGTTATTCACTTCAATTAGATGTACCTTATCAATGCAGTAAACATATAGGCACTGTTTGGAATACGTTTATTTATACATTCCATTTTTACAGTATTAATGTACGATAAATATAATGTAAAATATCTGGATCATTTAATAATGATATGTTTTGCTGATATTTGCAGACGATATATTGGCTGTATATTGACAGTATATTTCTTCACCTTATCTTTATGGGTATGGGTACATGTAAAAATCAAGAGTTTTATTTTTGAAGTGGGAAATGGTTGTTTCCTTGTTTTATATCTGTTTCTGCTCCATTTAAAGCAACTAGTCAATTTCTGTAAAATAAAGTCTTAATGCTCCTGATGAAAAATATTGGTATCTGCAATAATGGGTTCAGAAACATGGGCATATTGGATATCGGCAAAATCCAATGTCGAGCATCCCTAGTTCAAATGTAGATTGCAAAGATTAAATTCAAGGCTATGTCCTACAAATAAAGCAAGTATATTCATATGCCCTTTTGCCCCTCCTTAACTTATTTCTTGTTTTTATGATCCAGAAATGGTAGCCTATGACTATAGTCACTTTTTTGTGATTGATATTTATATAATTCCCTATCTGCCCTTTCAGTATTACTTGAATTTATTTATTTTTATTTTCATAATTTTGTCTGTCTTTGTCTGAAGTCCTCTCATTGTATATTTTCAGTTATCTGATTAATGACCTACATAAATATTCTGATTGATAGATAAACGCATATTTGTCCTTTACCTAGTTTTGTTGTAAGTTTATTTATACATATTATTTTAACAATAAGTCCCTGTTGGATGTAGATTACAAAGGTTGCATTCAAAGTTTTGTCAGTTAAATGTAACAAGCGCATTGATACGCCCTTTCCTTCCCTTCCCTAACCTACTCCCTTTTTACAAAAACTTAATAAGACTACCCGTTCTAAAAACGAAGAACGATAAATCCTTTAGGAGTCTTCCAAAATCTTGTTTAAAACTAAAAATGTTATTGTTATTGGACAATCATTTTGAACAGAAATGAGGAATTATAAACTGAATTCACCTTTTTATACACAGCCTTGAGCGGCTCACTGAGCTTCTTTGAGGAGTCAGAGGTTAATCAAGCAAGAAATTCAACACTAAAAATAAATTTCCTGTTCAGCAATCCAAGTAATTAACTATGTTCTGACAGCTAAAGAAAATAATAAATAATGTGCTTTACTATTTTTCCAGCTTTTTTTTGTAAAAAAGAAAAGGTAGATTTGAATTCATGAATAACAATACTAATAATATTTTAGCACTGAAAATATAATTTCTGTTCAGAAGCTTCTACATACTGGTCTAATGATGGTTACAGAAACATAAAAAGTGATTCAGGCATTGAACAGTGCTGTGAATGTAGCTTTGGCATGAACCTTACATCGGGTGGTGATCTAATAAATTTGTTTGGCACCGTCTTCATTCACACACACACACATGATCTTCTTTGGCCTTGATAAAAGCTTGCATCGTTGCTAACATTGTTTTTGTGTTCTTTTTGACAGTCTCTTTTTTATTGATTTCCAGGTAGTTTGTTGCTGTTCCCACAGACTTGCTTTTGCTAAAACTTTTGTGTGATCAATATTTGAATCGACTCAATCCCAAATTTGTTTAATGAGATTTAAATGTCTTTCTCTATTTGTCTCCGAGAGCATCCTGAAGTGTCTCAATGCGGAATCTTTAATATTTTAGTGAGCTCTCGAGGTTTTACTGTTTTACACAGGCATGAGGAATTTCAGACTGAATTCACCTTTTTATTAGGGATGCACAATATTGGATTTTTGCAGATATCCGATATGCCAATATTTCTGTACTCATTATTGTCGATACACGTTTTTCGTCAAGGGCACAAATTCTTTACTTTATAAAAATGTATTTGTTGCTTTCAGTGTGGCAGTTTGTTTCTGTAAGGGAAAGTTGTTAAACAAGATGAACAACAATTAACTTTTGAAAAAGTGAAACACTTGATTTTTAAATGTGCCGTCCAGTGATGATAAGGTAAAGCATTATGGTACATTTGCGTATTTTGCCGATATTACTGCTGATATATGGCCAGTATGCAAGTTTATATATTGGCTGTATATATTGGCAAAAAAGTTAAATATCAGGCGATACTGATATTTAACTTTTAAGGCAAAATCTGCAATACAGATACCTTACCAATAATAATGTACATCCCTTCTCTGTACTCAAATTTGGGCTAGCTCACTGGGCTGCTCTGACAAGTCAGAAATTTATCAAGTATAACATTCAACCACAAAACTTTTTTTCTGTTCAGGAATGCACATAAAAACTATAATTTGACATCTTAATAATAATAATAATAATGATAATGAACTCGCCCGTACCTTGTTGGTTAAAAGAATTAACTGCTAGCTTGGTTGGTGAAAACTCACCTTTCTAGTAGCAGTTTATGTTGTAGTTAAAGAGAGTTGCTGAATTTTATAACAATTGGGAGACGTTTTTGAATCTGTCAGATGAGGGAATATTGAAGGACATAAAGACCTGTAGGTATAAAATATTGTTTAAATTTGCAGGCAATTCACATTTAAGAGTGGCTTGCAGAAAACGGCTTATTCACAACTGCGAATCTGTTCTCATCGTTCACTTATGGCCCTTTTCCATTAGCCCTATTCTACTCGGCTCGGCTTTCCCCGACTCTACCCGGCTCTACTCTACTCGCTTTGGCCTGCTTTTCCACCAGCCCGGTCCCCTGCCCAGCGCGGGCGGGGTCGCCGTGAAACAGCTGGGCGACACAACAACCAAAACAATGGAGGACTTGGAGGCAATAGTATACTTGCCGCTCGGTCTGTGGTTTTTTGTTACAAAGAGGAAAGCAGAAGAAGGCTGCAGGCGGTGAGAGGAAATACTCTTGAGAAGTACAGGAGAGTTTCTGAAGCTATACAACAGTTTGAAGCTGAGGACAAGAGCAAAGAAAAGACGTATGAGGGTAAGCTAATGGAAGCTAACGCTAGCTTGTTAGCTTGCTCGTAATAATAAAGTCCTGTGTTTAACATTGTGACGGCAGCAAGTTATTGCCATAAAGTAACAAAGTGTATGTACTGCAGTCCTGTTTTGGGCATCAGTCAGTCGACGTCACCTTTTAGTGTCGACTCAGCTCGCTTAGAACCAGAGCAGAGTAGGTACTAAAACTGGTTTGTTTTAGGAGGAACTGTGCCGGTGGAAACGCAACGCAAACCGGGTAGAGCCGAGTAGAGTAGAGTAGGGCCAAGGCGGGCTGGTGGAAAAGGGCCATTAGAAGAGCCGTTCAAAAGACTCGACTTGTTTGCGAATGTCACATCTCTAGCTCAAACCACCAAAACAAAACAAAGCCTCTGTTAACAAGTAGAAGAAGATAATACGATAATAGCAAAAGATAACATAGCGCAGTAAAAAACAGCAGCAGCAAGCACACAGGACCATTTAGAGTTGCTGAAGAGTTTATCTGATGCCTGTAGGTAGAGGCAGGCTAACACTATCTACTGACTCCCAGTGTTTGTGCCAAGCTAATTAGCGGTGGGCGAGCTCTGCCCATCTCTTTCTTGTTACTGCACATACAGTCAAAAGAATATCTGCTTGTCATAGACTCTGGAGTGAGGCAAGACACGAAAACAAAACAAAAAAAAAACAATTGGCGTATCCCTTTAACTCTCAGTGATCCAGTCTGTTACATAGTCATTAAATCCTTTTTAATTAATATCTGTTGGTGATGATTGGGTCTTGCTTGATTTGGGTACCTTTAGGCTCGACATGTTAAGCCGTAAGTTCTCCAATGACAGGGTTCCTACGTGCCCTGAAAAACCTGGAAAACCTGAAAGATGATTGACCAATTTTCCAGTCATGGAAAACATATGGAAAATGAGAAAAAGTTAAATGTCCTGGAAAAGCTTGAATTGTCCTGGAAAGTTATTAAAGCTTCCTCTACTTCTCCCTACCTTGTTCGTGAATACAAATGGGTTAAAAAACTTCTGCATAGTCTATGTATGTATGTCGTATGTATAATACATAGAATATAAGAGATGTGAAAAAGCTAAGGTATGAAGTTGGTTATGTGACAGTGGAATCTTTGGGTGTGATTGTACTGCTCTATGATAAATTTGTCATAATTTTTTAGAATTCAGAGGTTATTTCATAGATGTGTCATAGCCGTAGACTGCAAATCTTGTAAATCAGACCTCTGGGGCGGAAGCGGCATAAACATAGCAATCAGGGTAAATGTACAAAATGTAAGATAAAACTGTAGAAAAGGACACTGCAAAGTGTGTGTGTGTGTGTGTGTGGGGGGGGGGGGGGGGGGGGGGCTGGAAAAGTCCTGGGAAATAATTTCTAGAAAAAAGTGGGAACCCTGAATGATCGTTGATGTTTGTGTTTTGTGGAAACAGCACATTGACTTTAACCAGAACTACCAGACTCCGTCATGGCTGCAAGGATCTTCTTTCTTCTCAGCAGTCTTGGCCTGGCCATCACCGCTGAGGGTGAGTAACAGCAGGAATGAGCTGGTGGTGACATCAGTGTGATGATTCACAAGCTGGTGTTTGGTCTGGTACCATTTTATCATCACTTCCTGATTTTGCCTTCACCCTTTGTTTATCACGACAGCTCAAGACTGTGCCAAGCCTGTCCTTGGACCCAACATGAATTTGAAGGGCAATTCCATTCTTTTAAATGAGTTTCCAGATGGGCAAAAAGTTAATCTCGCCTGTGAGATTGGCTACAGTCCTGCCAGGGGGTCCACAGCCATTACCTGTAATGCTGGGACCTGGACTGCTGTGACCCTAGAGTGTGACTGTAAGTATGAGAAAGTCTTTGTATCAGTTCATTTGTGAATTATAGGAATGCACAATATAATTTGTTTAATACTGGATAACGGTGTCGATAACTTAGTGACCCTGAATGTAGAACACTCTGACACAAAACAAAACCCACAAAAACTGATAAGAAAAATGTAACTACAGAATAAAAGGAACAAACAAACAAAAAAAACAACTCCAACTACAATTGCAAAAAATCAAACAACAAATAACAATCACGATGACAAGTTATTATGGTATTATTATTATTATATTTTTTATACTTTATATATATTTATTATATTTTGTGTTTATTATATATTACTGTTACTATTGTTATTATTATTATTATAAGTTTTTGACAAGTTATTATTTATTTATATAATTGTTTATATCTATCTTATTTATATATAGTTTTATATACTTTTTGAAACTGCTAAAGGAATCCTAATTTCCCTGAGGGAGTTTCCCAAATGGTTTAATAAAGTTCTATCTAATCTAATCTAATCTAAGTATCTTTTCTGTTGTGAGAGTTGGAAATTACATTTTTTGCCCACCTACTGCCGTTACAGGTGGATTTAAAAACCTCCAGACACTCTTTTTTTTTTTTTTTACTGGTCACATTATTTTTAACTAACAGCATAATGGAGTGAGGATTATGGTGAAGATAATTAGTTTTATTTATCGATTGGGCATAATCTTGTGCTCTTCTCATGTTATTTCCTGACTTCATATGCCTCATTGTTAAGAATTGGTGTGTATATATAACAGTAATGGTGAAGGGGATTTGAAATATTAGCAAAAATCTAATATTGCTCGTCCCTATTAAATCACATAAATGCTCTCTCGACTAATTCCCTTGAGATCAGTCAGTCATTTTGCTTGTTGTTTCTTTTTGGTTTTCAGTGAAAGACTGCGGCCGAGCTGACGATCCAGTAAATGGTGAAGTTCGTTACCCTGATGGGACCGCATTTGGAGCAACGGCTGTGGTTGTTTGTAGTGCTGGGTGGGTTACAAATTGGTATCTTAGATGGCTCATACTCTGTGTGATCAAAACATATACCACTGAAATATCTGCAGCCGTTGTGTTTGCAAATGAAATAGGTACAGTCCGTGCCAGGGGAACAACCACAAAACGTCACATACTTTTCACACAGACGGAAGGAAACAAATCACAAACCACAAGAGCTGTAGAGAGCCCTTCTTTGCAACAAGTCAGATTGATTCTCCAATATTTGTTTTTTTTTTAATTGACAAAAGTGAGGCAAATAGTATACGTGAACAACTCGACAGCAATTAATTTGGCAAGCTTGATTGTGTTTGGGGTCCAAAATACTAAAATATGTGCGATGGATGCAACAATACCTTACACAGCTTTAGTCGCTTTAAATTTATATTTATATTACTTATTTTATATCTCTCTGTCTCTCTGTCTCTCTCTCTATATATATATATATCTTAAAGTACACACACACACATATATTTTTTTTCACATGCTGCTCTGTACATATTTTACATTTTAGCCTATCTTTGCCATGTCCTGCGTATGCTGTCTTTTTTGTCTTTGCTCTGTGGTATGTTGCTTTTGTCTTCCTTGTGTAGCACCGTGGCTTTGTGAGAGTGTACCTCAGCTTTTTGGTCTTGGTTTTCTGATTTAGTTTTGACAGCTTTTGTCATTTGTGTGCTGTCCTTATTCCATTCTGAGGCATTTAAAACAACTTTTACAGGAGCACAGAGGAGTTACTGAGAAGAGAAAAGCTTTTTTTTATTACCGAAGAATTTTACTGCTAACTAGCTGCTGTTTTAGATTTTTAATGCTGATAAAACAAACAAATTTGACCTCCAACCAACTGTAATTATTCATGTTTAAAGGGAACAAATCTAAGATAAAAAAGACTAAGATCTGCACTTTATGTAAATTTCAAAAGAAATACATTCAAAACTAAACTGCAGGGCACATGCACAAACCACCACAGATGTACTTTGTTTTGTTGAAGTACTTTAAAGCTCTTTATGGTGGTTTTTGCCTGTGCTCTGTAGCTTAGCTTCCTATGTATTTCTTTTGAAAGTTGCATGTTAGTCTAAAATAGAAAATGTAACATGACAGCAAAAAATTGAGTCACAACAAGCACACAGGACTGTTTAGAGTTGCTGAAGAGTTTATATGTCGACTGTAGGCAGAGGCAGGCTAACTCTACCCACTGACTCCCAGTGTCTGAGCTAAGCTAATTAGCAGTGGGTGAGCTGTGCCTTCTCTTCCTTGTTACTGCACACACAGTTGATAGGCGTCAATGAAAACAAAAAGTTGGCATGTCCCTTTAAGGATCACTTTCTGTTAAGGGCAGAGCTTGACAAAGAGCCAGTTGTTCAGACACATTTCTTGATATATCCTCTTGTTTCTCTTAACTGTAAGAAAAAAAATCAACATTTTCACATTTCTCACATTTTTTGTCAAAACCAAACATCCATTCATCCACTGATCATCCAGACTTTTTGATATCTTTTGAGGGCAAAGGGGTGCTCTTTATCAAAGAGTATTCAGTTTAACAAATGAGTTAAGGCAACTAAGTTTGGTTCAGAGATTGGCATTTAGTCCTCGAGCAGCTGTGAAAATCTGAAGTGTCGTTCTTTGTCCATTGAGCCTATCAGAATGTAGTCAACTGGAGACCCCCCCCCAGTTTTTATCCACAATGACGTGACACCGACTTCATCTATGAGAGCATAGTACAAAAAACGTCAATGTTTTGTCCAGAGCCCTAATTTTGAATACATTTCTTTCTTGAATAGTCACAGATTGGTTGGTCAAAGTGATAAAATTCTTTGTGGAGACCAAGGCTGGATGGGCAGGGTGCCTGTATGTGAAGGTTAGTTATGTTTTTCTTTATACCAAACACATTATATAACAGTAACTCAGTGTTATTTTACTGAATTTTAATGTACTTCTTTTTGTGCAGTGCAAAAATGCGATCCACCTGCTCCAATCCCTAACGGCCTGTACAGTCCAGTGAAAGAGATTTATGAATACAGAGATGTCGTGGAGATCCAATGTCAGGGCAGTTCATCTTTGATTGGAGCTAAATCACTCATGTGTTCAGAAAATGGATCATTTACACCCTCACCTCCAACATGTAAAGGTAAGGCTTCTAAATCTTCTCTAAACTTTTTTTCTTCAGGTTGTTTCGCACTGGAGACCAAGGAACAGATCAGAGTACATTTGTGTCAAATAGGGTTCCTGTAGATCCTATAAAACTTTAGCAATTTAATTTTTGAAATTAGAGGATATAAAAAGTCTTGGAAAGTCCATTTTTAACAGTGATATGTCCTAACTTCTGAATCGCACTGTGATGGAGACTGAATCTATTTGTGTGATTATGAACACCGCTTTAGAAAACACTAAAAATCATCTCTCTGTGACGCTTGTCTTCATTCTTAGGAAAAAATTGGAATGAAGACAAATTAGGAAAAAAGTAAAATATCCTGGAAAAGCTTGAATTTTCCTGGAAAATGACTTCTCTTCCTTCTGCCTCGTTAGTGAACAAAAATCAGACATAGGAAATGAATTAAAATGTACTTGGTAACTAAAGCACACTTAGCCAAAAAATATGAGTGGATACAATAATGCAAGTTAAGGAATAAAATATAAACACTCAAGAATGAAATGATAAAAAATGGCGAAATAAAATTTTGGCTTCTTAAACAGTTAATCAACAAAATCTATTTCTGAAAAAGCAGAGTAAATAAAGATAAAAAAAACTAAATTAAAAAAAATATAAATTTATAATAGTAGATTAGATTTAATATTCCTTTATTAGTCCCACAGGGGGAAATTCCAAATTACAGCAGCTGCAGGATAAAAGAGAAATATAAGAAAGAAGCTTATAAAAAAATAAAATAAAGTAATTACAAATCAAATAAAATAGTAAAGTAAAGTAAAATAAAATAGATATAAAAAAATAAAAAAGTATATAGTATATAGTAAATGGTATATTTAGAGTCATTATGTACATGTTTGTTATTTTACAGATGGTTATGTACATGTTGATATAGTATAGTAAGACACTACATAAAAGCCAGACTTCAAAGGTTGCTAGCAGACAATGCTCATGCTCGAGAGTTAAAAATAAATACATTTTAAGTTCAATATGATACAGTGGAGCTACCTAGAGATATTGGTCATCAACCTTTAATCTTGTTTTTTAGAAGGCCAGATTAATCTGAGAGTTGTCCACACCAATATTGTAACTTCAGTTGGTTATGTGACGCTGGAATCTGTGGGTGTAATTGTGCTATTCTATGATAAATTTGTCATAATTTCTAAGAATGTCAGAGAATGTTTGATGTTTGATAGATTTGTTACTGCCACAGACTGCACATCTTGTAAATCAGACCTCTGGGGCGGAAGAGGCATAAACATAGCAGTCTGGGTAAATGTACAAAATGTGAGGTTCAACTGTAAAAGACTGAAAAAACTAAAAAAGTTTCGTAGAAAAGAGTGGGAACCCTGCCACTGGAGTATGATGAAGTCATTATCATCTTCAAGAAACAAGTCTGAGGTGATTTAAGGTTAGTGGCATGGTGCTGTAATCCCTCTTGGAGTAGCCATTACAGGGAAACTCAATGTGCTTTACATTAAAGGTCCCATGTCCTGGTGTGTCTGACTGTTCACATCATGTGTTACGCAAGGATCTGATTTAAGTTGAATAAAAAAATGAAAAATTTCATCTCTGAAGAGGATCAGATGCAGCTCTTTTTCCCTCCTCTATTGAAACCCTCGTACCTGAGGGGGTGGGGAGGCTACGATACTGAAGCCTACACTGATTGGCTGCCCAAAAAGATGCCTGCTGGGAGAGGGGAGGAGGGGTTACAGGCCGTGGAGCGAACTTTCAAAACAGTCATGGTGTCTGCCTGTGATGAGCAGAAAACACACATGTAAGGTGGGGCCTGTATAGCTATGACATCATAAACCCCAGGAAGTAAAAACATGGAGACATAGCTCATTTCTCCTTGGGCTGAGAGTTACATGAAAGGTGTTATGTTCTGCCCAAGCCCCCTCTAACATTAAAAGCAAAGAAAACTGTTTAACACCATGGAAGAAAATGAGCAATATAAACTTAAGAAAACATACCAAAGGGGACTTAAAGCGAACTCAATCATCACTTTATGCATGAGACAAAAAGTCAGTTTGAGTTTTAATGTGGAGAAACAGGTAGTGTAATGTCAAAATGGAGGAATCACAGTAGCCAAAAACCCTCTCTCCATACTTGGACCCAGTCCCAGGAACAGTCGAAAGACCCTCACCTTATGATCTCAGGAGCTGAATTATTAAGGGCTTCACTGTGTGGTTTTGAAGGTCGTTCTGAATTGTGCAGGTAGCCAGTGAAATGTTTTTGGATTAGCTGAAAACGACTGATTGTCTGTTTTGGTAGCCCTGTTAAAGAAACATGACGGTCATCTAACCTGGTAGAAATGAAAGAGTGAATTCATTTCTTTGCATCATTTTGGGTAATGAATGATCTTATATCTGATTATTAACTGTTGTTTTGGTAATATTTGATCGATCATTTCTAGCAAAATATTGTATATGTAACGAGAAGAAATATATGAGTGTAAATGCATATGATTTATGTCATTAATATATGTTGAGAAATTGCTTAACTCCACTGACTACTTTTAACATTTTTCCCCCTTGCAGATGTTAATTGTGAGAAACCAGAAATCCCCAATTCTGTCTGGATATCAGGTGCCAGAGTCACTTATAAATACAAGAGTTCAGTGACACACGACTGCATCACTGGGTACGAAGTGATTGGAAGCAAAACATCAGTGTGTGAATCAGATGGAGAATGGGTACCCAAGCTCTTAGAGTGTAAACGTAAGTAAAAACTTAATTTTCATGTTTTTTCAATTATGTAAATAAATACTGAGCTTGTATGACAGTATTTCAGATTTCTTCCATCACATTTAGATTTTTTCTCATCTGCTACAGTACATTTAGGGATGGGTTAGTTTTAAAGTGAAATGTTGTGACAGTTTGTGTTCAAAACAGATTTAGAACAAAGAAAATGTTTTTAATGAATGCAAAGTTGTTGACAACATGGCACCAGACAGTGCTGAACTGAGCAATTTTCTCAGAGTCGACCAGTCAACCAATCACAGTGAACTCTGCCCTCTTCAGGAAGGGGGCTTTAAAGTGTCAGATGCTCCTTAGACGGATTGAGAATACAGATTAAGAGATTATGAACATGTACAAGCAGCCATCAGAAAATGGGCTCCCCAATGTTCAGTACTTATCTGCTGATTGGGGTACTAGCTGCTGTTTGCTGACTGTACTGGTGATAGTTAACTTTAAATGTCAATCAGTAAATCACTCTTAAATTGTTATTGCACCATATCAAACAAATGTTGTCTCAAGACTCTTTTTATAAGGTCAATGCCTAATCTTCTTTTTTTATTATTTGTATTTTTTTACTATTTTATTTCATTGTTTCCATAATTTCTTTATTATAACACGCATTTTTTGCTTTTAATTTTTTTTATTGCGGTATTTTAAATTTTTCGAGTGCATAATATACACGAGTACAAGCAAAATACTTTCCATATTTTGTCACACATCTGATACAAAAGCTGAAATATTCTCTTCCTCTGCGAGCTGTGATTGGTCGAAGACATCAACATGTTGATAGCTGCTCTCTGACTGGTCGGTACACTACGACTGAGTGTCCTCTGGCAGAAATCGAGTAATTGCGCATGTGTGAAGCAAAAGGTGTTTCTGCACCCGTTTGAGAGAGAAAATCGTGTACGGTATTTGTTGTAAAAATACTGAAATTTCATTGATTAAAACTTTGAATAAAGGTAATTTTGAGTTGTCTGAGAGAGTAAGGTTTGGGTGTGTGTGTGTGTTATATTTGAGTACAGTGTTTTTTCAAGGCAAAAATGAACATATGGGGTGCGTGTTGTTATTATCGAGAAATTGCGGTATTTTATATTATTTTTAAGAAAGACATAAAACGATAGGAAGGTGTGCAAAGACAAGGGGACTAAAATGAGATTTTATGATAGTGATACATTCATGGACGCCTGGACCATAAATTTGTCCTCATCATATTTCTCTGTTGAACATTAATTTATTAGAGAACAACCCCTTGAGATTAGGTGTCTTGATGTTTCTAATATGAACATTAACAGCTATAATTATTTTAAAGTGGAGAGGATTGATGTTGGTAGTCATAAAACAACTGTTTTTATACTCGGGAAGAACTTGTGCATTAATTTCCAGGGTGTTCATTCGAGCCAGTCTGCACATTCAACCGCAGGGTGGAAGAGGATTTTGGGTGTCCGATTGCATCAGTGTCATGAGGAAACACACAGTCACTGTTTGCTAAAGATACTTATCTGCATGTCTCCTCGCTGCTGTCACCCTTCCTTAAGACTGTTTTCTGCTGCTCTGTTGTGCATGGCTGCTCTACCACTGAGAGAAATGTGGCTACTGCACCACTTAATAAAATAATTTAGCTGCTGTAAAGCTGTGAGACTCAGACAAGAGAGATGATACAACAAAGCTAGAAAATGTAGTTAAACTACTAACATCAGTGTTTGTAGTGATGTCACTGATCATCACTGAAACATGGATGAAGTCAATTTCAGTACCAGGATGTGGTAATGGTATTATTATTTTTACCTCCACCAGTTCAATTATGTATTTGTTACTGTGTGACTGTTAGCAGAATAACTCTGAACAGGTTTTTGAAGTATATATTGAGGTGTTTTATTCTAGTATTGATAGGACAGAGACAGTGGATAGGCTCATGAAAGGGGGTGAGAGAGAAGAGGAGGACATCCTGTATATGGGTGTCAGGCAGGGTTTGTATTTTGGGCCAAGGAGCATACATGGGGTGTACCTGGTTGTTTATCACTCTGCCAAAGCAGCTCCCCACAGGGCCTGATTTTGATTACATTTTTTAGGGGATGTTGGTCATGGGACATAGAAGAAGTGATTAGACTTTGGTGATGATCCGAATCCGGATGTGGATCCAGGATTTTTTTTTCAATCATTATTTGATGATGTGAGAAAGGCCAGTTTTTCACATTTTTAACAGTAACTTACCAACAATGTTGGAAAACCTTAGCGGAGGTTTCTGCTCTCAGAGCACTTCTGGTTTCGAAATGTTTTGTGCAATTCTCCAATTAACTTTTTAAAATTTTATTAAAATTAATAAAATTCTTCAATTTTTTTTTTGAAGTCTTTAATTTAAGAGAAATACTACTTGTATATTTCATTGTCGTAAAGTAAGAGCCCTGAGATTGTATTTAATCCTTTTTTTTATTTTCTTACATGAATCCTCTACATTTACAGAACCACTCACAACAACAAAATACCACGCGTTGTTTCAAAATCCACAAGCAGAAGAGAGACAAAGAGGAAGGTGGGGTTTAAAATTTAGGCTTAAGGAAGTTAAGATTAAGGATCAAAATAACAGGGATTTTTGGCAAAATAAAGCAGTGTTCATGACTGAATACTGAATATACTTCAAGTATATGCACCCCAAAAAAAGGCAAAAATTTAGCAAGAGATTTTATACAGAATTTGAAAAAATGTCCACCATGACACAAAGCTGAACTTTTTGGATTTTTAAGGTCAAAAGTCAAGAAAAGCCAACAAGATTTGATCACTGAACATTTCAATTTAATAAAAAATTTATTTAACACTTCCCACTCAACATGAAATTCACTCAGTCCATGTTTTAATATAAAACACCAGGTCCCTAACACACAAAGGTGTCTTCAGTCTGTAGCAGAAACTGCAAATTTAACTCAAGCCTGAGCTGGATTCATGATTGTCTTTTTGCTAGTGTTTATTTTCTCTTTCTTCCTTTGTCTTACAGCTAAAAACTGTTCTGTACCATCTGGTACCAACATGCGTCTGAAGGGCAAAAACGACCCTTCAGAAATATTTCCTAATGGTGCCGTTGTTACTTTTATCTGTAATGATGACTTTGAGTCTGAAGGAGGCCAGGCAGAGAGCACTTGTGCCTACGGGAAGTGGAGTCCTGTGACGCTCAAATGCAAGAGTAAATATTTTTAGTTTCTGTTCCCTTTTACTTGATTTGTAAAACATGTAAATGATGTTTTGGGCCAGGACTTTCCTAACAATGTAAAGTCTCTCTTCTGTTTATTAGACTACGTAGATGTAAAAATGATGCTACAAGTTTTAAACTAGAAAGCACTTGGAGAGCGCAAACCTCCACCAAGGTAGCTCACATATTCCTGATAGATCTATAAGCAATGGTTCCATGATAAAGTTACCATCATAATATGATTCTTTGACCCTGAAAACCCACACTTGGCACTCTGAATCATGTTGATATCATTATTAGTTAGACAGTTATTAAGCAGAGATGGTTGTTTGCTGATGGCGGTCATCTGGATCACCACCAAAATCTGATCATTTTTAAGTTGGGTTATTACCAACATCTCTTGAAAATTTCAGCAAAACCCAGCCAGTAGTTTTTGCGTGATCTTGCTAACTAACAAAGAAACAAAGGCAAAAACATAACCTCCTTGGCAGAGGTAATGAAGTGATGACAGAATATGAGCAAATCCTCTGTGTCTGTGACTCTCCGGATCACTGCCTTTGTCTTTTTTGCAGGAAAAACGTCTTCAACCAAACCTCCACCTAAAACTACACCTACAAATGAAGGGAATGGTGATGGTGAAAACAAAGGTAGGCTCCAACATTACGCACAAGTTCAGTTTGTTTTAGATGATGTTGTAATAGCATAGAATAGGGCTGATAGCCCAGGTGTAAAAGTCTACAGCAAATATGAAAACACAAAAACAAATTTATATGTCAAAAACAGTAACAGCAATTAGCAAAACAAAAGATTAAATAACACAACAGATTGAAGAGAATTAGCAAAAACACGAAAAATATGAATAAGAAATAAAAAATTGTATACTTAAATATAAAGCCACAAAAAAACATGAATACCAAGAGCAATCAAATAACACATCAAATAAAAATGGTAATAGTAAATAAAGAAACACATTTGAGTAAAACAAACAAATCAAATAGAGAAGAAAAAAGCACAATAAATTTGATAAGTATGAAACCACAAATAATGAAATGCACATTGACCAAAAATAAAATGATAAACAGCTACAGATGCCAACAACAAATTTTAAATATCAACGCAAATTCAAAAATTACACAACAGATTAAAAACTCCACAACCACAAATAAAAAGCACAACAAAAAACACTATTAGAATTATTCATCATTGAAAACAATAAAACCACTGAGAGAGTCCATCCATCCATCTTCCACCGCTCATCCCAGGCCCGGTAACAGGGGCAGCAAGCCAAGCAGGTCAGCCCAGACTTCCTCCTTGTGGTTTCCAATGCATTTCTAGGTCACATGGGATGTATAATCCCTCCAGCAGGTTCTGGGTCTGCCTGGGGGTCTCCTCCCAGCTGGGTGTGCCTGGATAACCCCCACAGGAGGGTGACCAGGAGGCATGCTAATTAGATGCTCAAACCACCTCAACTGACTCCTTTCGGTGAGAAGGAGCAGCAGCTGTACTTTGAGTTTCCCCCTCACCCTCTCTAAAGGTGTGTTCACACCGAGCGCGACTTGGTGACCGAGATCTCTTTTTCTGTCATGTAGAAATCAACATAAAGTAAGAAATACACAGTGGAAAAAATGGCAAACAACAAAAATTGCTAAGACACCTAATAAGGAATTAAAAACAAGTGCAAACAGTACATTAAAAATGTAGATTAAAAACATACCAAATTATAAGACTTTGCGAATAAAACATGACAATGAATAAAAAACAAAGCCAAAAATTAAAAGTACAACAGAAAGAGGACAACAGCCAACAAAAATAGAAATCACTACAACAGCTTTAAAACAACAACAAATAGCAGAAATCAAAAACAAAGAATAGTACAAGCTACAAAAGACCACCAACAAATAAGATCTCAGTGACAAAGTAGAAAGCACTTTGAGAGCACAAAGGTAGCTCTCATTGCTGTTACATCTGTAGGCAATAGTTTCATGATAAAGTTACCATCATAATATGATTCCTTGACCCTGAGCACCCACACCGAGCACTCAGAATCATGTTGATATCCTTATTAGCTAGACAGTTATTGAGCAAAAACAATTGTTCGCTCCTGACGGTTATCTGGATCACCACCAAAATCTGATCATTTCTAAGTTGGGCCATTACCAACATCTCCTGAAAATTTCAGCAAAATCTGTCCAGTGGTTTTTGCGTAATCTTGCTCACAAACAAACATATGTTGGCAAAAACATAACCTCCCTGGTGGAGTTAAAAATATAAACTTAAAAGAATAACTGTTAAAACGTGGCAGCACACAAGACAAAGGCAACAACACAGACACAGGGACAAAAATATTCCAATTGAAAATACATTTTGTGTTCTGTAAGATAACCACCATGAATTGACAGTAAAAGCCCGTCTGGGAACCAAATGGGTAATATCGATCAGACTTTGGTCAGCATCGTTTTGCTAATCTCAGCGATCAGAATGCAGTTCCTAATCACATCATTATTCTATGTAAATCTTAATTTTTTCTCTCACATCTGGTAGATTAAGTATTTTTACTGACAACAGTTTTACACCTTCTTTGTTTTCCTCTACAGACAGCAGTGGGAGCAATAATGTTGGAATTGCTGTGGGAGTTGTGGTATTAGGTGAGTTTAACTGAATCCTTGGACAGTTTATGTCTGAGAGCATGTAAAGAGAATGATGAGACTGTATCATGTTCTTATTCATGTGGAGCTCTCAGCCAGGGGATAATCTTCATGTGGATGCAGCCTGGCTCTGTGTCTCCTGTTGTACTTTGTGTTTACAGGGTTCCTGAGAGGCCTTAGATTTTGGATAGTTTTTTTTAGATATTGTATTCATGAAATCTAAGGGTCCACCCCAATTCTACCCCTTACCCCTTGGTTTTGCGCGTTCACATCTAGTGAAGGGGTGTCCGAATTCTCTGTAGGGTTAAGGGGAAGGGCTAGGACGAAGGGCTACACAGCCCTTGAAACGAAGACAGACTGGGACTTTAGTGCTTAATTACAAGTAATTATTAAATCATCAAGTAAATTTTAGTCTTGTTTTGAATTGTCGGTTGTATTTTAAAATTTCACGTTATGACGAGCTAGCTTTCGCAGCTGTTGCTACAGCTATTGTCACATCTGCCCACGACACAGCCAGCGAGCGGCTCTGGGTGATGATGTAGCGGGAATAGAGTGGCGTCTCTTTTCTTAGGAGCGTGTTTTCACCCCTTCCCCTTGGTCCTCTAAACAGAGGGCCAACAGGAAGGGGTAGACAAAGGGGTAAGACGAAGGGGAAGGGCTAAGGGGTACAAATGTGATTCACCCTATATCAGGGCTTTTGGAATAGATGCTTGAGGACAAACCTTTGTACCACAGAATCCTTAAGATCACAGGTCATACCACAGAAACATGGATTGGTTCCAGGCTGGAGAGAAACAAAAATAATCAGTGTGGTGCTTAATGTCACTGTTGAGCAGATGATGAAAACAGGGTGAGTCGTTGTGAATGTCTCTGCATTGGTTTAGAGACAAGCCATTTTCCTCGTCTGATCCTGTGCAATGGTGAGCTTTTACAGTTAGTAAAAGTTCTTCTGCTCCACAAGCCCCTTCTTACAACATTCTTACAACATTTCTTGCTAAATCAAAGAACATTGATTTAGCAGGACATGGGACCTTTAATAGTTTTTATTCTTTTTCTGTCAGGATGATTTCAAAATGCACACAATACTAAGCTTGTTTGCCTAATGGTATTTTTTATTTTCTTATTTTTTTCCACATGATCTCCATTTTTGTCCTCTTTAAAGTTTTAGCTTTAGGTGGCGGGGCTGCTTATGGAGTCCACAGCCATAATAAAAAGAAAAGGTAAAATATCATTTTTATTTAACTTCACACATTAACCCTGAGATTTGCTTTTTTCCCCCCTCTGTGGCTTGTTAACTTTTTCTTTATGTCTCTGCACTTTTTTTCATTTCAAGCATCTTTATTCTCCTCAGCAAAGATCATCAGCTGGAGGCCCTATGGCCTCTCCAAGCCCCCCCTCAGCTTCCCATTTGGCCCACAGGGTATTATTAGATTCAGAAAAAGTTAAAGAGCCCATATTATACTGTCCCCGGCAGCATGACAACCAACTCTTGTTTTATCAGCAGATAAAGGCCATTGGCTCAGATTGGCAGGCATCTCAAAACAACTTAAACCACCTCTGTGCATCGAGCATGTAAAAAAAAAAAAAGCGATCAACTTTGTTTATTTCATTTATTTATTAGAATGTAGTTGATCACATTGCTCTTCAACTCTCTGTTCATCCATCCATCCGTTATCATTATAGCCCTTTCAGGGTCATGGGGGCCTGAGCCTATCCAAACTGACATTGGGCAAGAGGCAGGGTAAACCCTGAACCAGTTGCCAGCCAATCACAGGGCCACATAGAGAGACAGGTGGCCATTCACACTCACACACATACCTAAGGGCAATTTAGAGTCACCGGTTGCCTTAATGAGCATGTTCTTGGATTGTGGGAGGAAGATGGAGTGCCTGGAGAGAACCCGCACATGCACAGGGGAGACATGGGCCCCATGAGCCCTGACCGACACGGGGATTGAACCAGCAGCCTTTTTGCTGTGTGGCATGAGCACAATCTGCTTTGCCACTGTGCTGCCCAACTCTCATTCCTATTATATTAATTCATGATGAATAAAACAATAATTTCTACTCATTTAAAATGTTTGCACAAATGTCATAAAATCAAAGAGTAACCATCCTCAATAATCAGGGTATTAATATCAAGCAGAATAGTTGTGATTATATTTTTTTCCATAATTACAATCCAGTCATATCCAGTCCACTTTGCATTGCACAATTTTACAAGCAAAAGTGCTGCACAGTAATAAATAAAATAAATTTACTAAAATAATGAAATAATAATAATACAGTAATAATTGAGCAGCCCAAAAGCACAGTGCTAAAAATATGCAGCAGCGGGGTGCTTGTTTAGTGGAGTGGTAAGCAACCAGGCATGACCCATGTTTGTTCTTCTGCCACGTTTGCAGAAGAATAAATACATTTATTTGTGTTGCACTTCACATTTTTGCAATCTCAAAGTGCTACATGATAGGATAAAATTAGTGCTATTAAAACAATAAAAAAAATGAGTTGAGATAAATCACTGCTTAAAAAGGATAACCTATAGAAAAGTTTAGCAAAGTGCTTTTTTAAAAAGGTAGGTTTTAAAGTTTCGTTTAAAAGCAACTGTAGACTGCAGGCCCCTCAGGTGGTCAGGGAAGGCAGCAGAGGAAATTCATTATCTAATGAGATTTTAGGCAAGAAACGTATATTGTACGATTTGAGGGACCAGCAAAAAATGACCAGAGTAAAGGTTTTGATGACAGTTGGGCAAAATATTTGTGCATTTGGCAAGTTAAGCAAAAATTTGAAACTTGGGGCACCCAAAATGTTTCTAATTTTACTGTCACTAGACTACACTATCACCTCTCGGTCTAGGCATGGTCAGAGCTAATCCACATTTATTGTAAACACAGTGTAGAGATATACTGACACAGATGCCAAGCAAGGCACCCACATGCTCCTAAAAACACTCTGACACTCAGTGTAATTAAACAGCATGTAGCCTTGTCAGTATTTGTTCTGGTAAAGGGAAAGTTGGCGTCATGTCTGCAGTTTGAGAGCATCTGATGAATATGAAACAAACCTTCAGTATAATTTTCAGAATTACTGGGATATTGTTTGCTGTTCTTATTTGTGCTCTGTGTATAGTAGACTCTGCTTCCTGATGTTCTTCCGCCCTGATTGTGCAATGCTCCGATGATTTGGCAAATGAGTTGTGGTAAATCTGGTGTGAGTGAGCAAGGTTTTTTTCTGTGATGGTGCTCTTTCACTTCTGGGCGAGGCAGCTGTCTCTTTCCACTTCCTCTTGCTTCTTCTTAGCCTGATCAATCATACAACTTGGCGTTAATATTTATTAGTGGTTGTTTGGTTGCAGCAAACAAGAAGGATTTCAGGAAGTACAGAAAGCACCAGATGAAGAAGATGCTAAACTGGTAAGAGGATGGAGCACCAAGCACAATTTAAGTCTTTCTCAATGCTGAATGACCAATGTGAACCAAGAACAAACTTTGTTATTGACTATTAATACTTGCAAGATTTTCCTTCCTCTTTCCTCCAGTTGCATGGGCTACTTGTTAACTTGCTGGAAAGTTTCCTGCTTTGCTCTGTCCTCGTTCCCAGGGCCACAAAAGGTTTGCAAATGTTTTGAAAATGTCTAACTTGAACCATTTCTCTCTTTTCTCTCTTTCTGTAGTAAGCACAGCATTGCTGTTGGTCCAATATAACTGGATGTGAAAGACGCTGCATAAGAAGAGGATCATCTGGACTTGTGGAATGTATTTATGCTGTCCATGTGCATGTGGATGGTGTAGGCCCTTAAAAGGTCAGGCCAAGCCATAAATTAAAGGAGTGACTGATTATTTAAATCATTGTAGCTCTCTCAAAATGCCTTCATCTAGTGCTTCATAATTCAGTACAGTAGAACTGGACAATATGGACAACAGATCTAGCTAAATATCTTCAAGCTTGAGCTACAGCCGGAGGTTTACTTGCAGTTGGTCCCTGCGTTTGTTTGTTGGCATCATGTGCATTTTTGCTTATATGAAGCGTGTTTCTAGAGGACACTACTAGGGAGCGCAGAAGACTTCCGGCCATATTACACTAGCTGTTGTGTCAGCTAGTGTGTTGTGTTGACGAGCAATCCCAGACTTTTTCCAATCAATACGATAAAGATACTTTTTGTTTACATTTTTGTAATACCAAAACTGATACCAGTCATCTACTAGAATGCATACATAATATTTATGGATTTGACATTTTCCATTGAGCAAAAGTCTAGCCTAGACGATCAGATCTTTAAGTGAGTTTAGTTTTTCGTCTTAGTCCAAAGAAAATATTCTAGCAGATATTCCACCATTTAAGACTACAAAATTTTTTGGAAGACTTGTTAATTAGTCCATAAAAACAAATACAAATGAAAAAAACTGCAGGCATTTTGGCCTATGTTGCACTGATTTATAATTCCTCTTAAAGTAAACAATCAGTTCTACTTTATTTAAAAAGTGACTTTAAAATATTTTGTTAGAGTAGCAATGCATAAAATTGTGTTTTGTCTGTTATTCCCACATTTAGTTTGCCACAAAACTGTATTATATGTCCGTGTGTAAGCCTGTGGGTGCAGCTGAGTGCTGTTTGACACATCTGATCGGTCTCCACAGTCAAATGACAGAACGTGGCGCTGCCTTGGTGTAGAAGAATAGAGAGAGACTGAAAATGATAGAACTTCACATGTAGCATTTTGATGGAGCTTTCATATGGTTTTGATATTATAGGGGAGTAATCATTACCAAAAGAGCACTTTCGAAAGTATTGATACTTCAATACTCGATATCCATATTCCCATCCGTAGTTAGAAGTAAACTGCAAACATGGCAATAATTGATAATTGAAACTATTAATACCAATAATCAATATCACCATTGAAAATTTGTTGACAATGGATGACAAGTTGTCAGACCTCACCATTACCACTATCTGTACTTGGTTTCAGTGATATTTTCTACCGTGCACCATCAGAACTATGTAGGTGTATGGGTGTAATGAGTTACCGTGTTAACTGATGACTTGTGGCTGACTGTGCTGATAGATGTCGTGATCGAAGCACTGGAAAAAGCAGAGCATGTTTCCATCAGTGCTTCACTTTTAATTAAAAGAATACTACATTAGTTTATATGTGAGAAAATACGGCCATAAAAACCAAACTAAAACAAACATATGGACAAAGTCAACCATGACATCAACCCCAAGTCACCAATGTACACAGTCGCCAGTTGACCTACTACACCGAACTTCTTTTTTTGTTTCATGACTTCTTAAGGAGAATTTATCCATCATCACCCATTATTCAGATTTTGATGTTTGCGATCTTGATTCATGAGTTTGTCTTCAAAACTTTCTGTTATTGCTTCTGCTGTTGTGATCAACCTGTCACCTCTTCTCTGCCTCTACACCGAACCTACTAGTGATGTGTAGACTGCACCTCGCATCTGCAGCTTGTTAATCTCAACTGGTGCACTGAATCGATGCAAGGGGCTCATGAAAGCCACCACGTAGTTAACAGCAAGTGTATCCCCAGCTTAAATATCAATATTTGGTGTGATCGTCCAATATCTTTAAAACAGCATCAGTTTCTTTCAGTGCTCTCTTCGGTTTTTGAGGGAACTCTGCTGGTACTTTGCTGCAAACATCGTGGAGAAATAACCTTTTGTGGATGTAATCTTGCTCAGATCCTTCTGTCTCATCACAAAATTCCAGATACCCTCCATTAAGTTGAAATCAGAGCTCTATGATACTATTTTTTTGATACCAATGCTTATTGAACCAATTCTCCCTTATCGATTTCCTTGGATTTCCTGTGTGGGCAAAAGTGGACCTGCATAGGTCTTCAGTGGCGACAACGTCAAACACAAAGCTAATAAATTAAGCCATATATTTGATCACCTCTGCCACTGTCTACCATGATAACATTTTTACCATTTCTGCTAAATGCCTCTGATCAGAGCATGACCTCCCTGATTCGCTAGGTGTGCAGAACAAAGTTGAAGAAATTGATAATAGAATTGTTAAGCAAAATTACCAGTTATATCAAGTCTGTAAGGGAGTTATCAATTTTCAGCTGGAACTGGTTTTCCATTCCAATCTTTACTTCCAGGAACTCCTTGTTCTTAATGTCGTTGACTGTTTGGGTCATTTTCCTGCTACAGAGTAAATTTGGGGCTAATCAGATGCTTCCCTGATGGTATAACATGATGGATAAGTATCTTGAATTTCTCTGGATCCACACCTTTGCAGAGAAGAAACCCCAAACTTGTAAGGAGCATCCACCGTGCTTCACTGTTTGCTGCAGACGCTCATTATTGCACTGCTCACCAGCTCTTCTGCGACAAACTGCCCTTTTCATCCATCCGTATCTTATACCACACACCCTTTTCAGAGTCACGTGGGTCTGGAGGCCCAGCTGTCATTTGGCGGGAGTCGGGGCTCCCCCTGGACTAGTTGCCAGCCATTTAAAGGGGTAGTTTAGAGCCCTTAATTGAAATCAAAAGCATGTTTTGTAGCTGTGGGGGAAACCAGTGTAGGTGGGAGAGGAAGTGCAAACTCCACACTGAAGAGCCCCCACCAAACAGGATAGACAGACCTTGCAGTGAGGCACAAGCACCACATGCCACAAAACTGTGCAACCACAAACTGCCTTCTAGTGTTGTCAGGTATTTCATACTTTGACTCATCAGTCTAGAGTTACTTGGCCTTGTCCCTATATTGAAAGAATGGCTTTCTGGCCCTAATTCTTCCATGAAGACCACCTCTAGCCAGACTTCTTCAGACAGTAGATGGGTGTACTTAGGTTCCAGTGGTTTCTGACAGTTCTTTGCTGATAGCACTGCTGGATAGGGAGGGCAATGGAAAACCAATTCCACTTAAGAATCAATAACAATTCCTTCAAAAAGTCAATTTCATTATCTTTTTGCTTGTCAATTCCTTCCACTTTGTTTTGCATGCCTTGCAAATCAAGGGTGTCACACTCTCATCAGAGGCAGTCATGATATCAAAGAATTCAAAAATCATGGCAGACGGGGGCAGAAGTGGTAAAGGTTCATATTAATTTTTGGCAAAATGATACTAAATGCATCAGTAACTTGCTGAAGCATATATATATCCAACACGGCTCTGAATGTCAAAAGTGCCATGTGTCTGACATTGTTACCACTAAAAACCTAATGAAGGCCTACATTTTCCACAAAGAAAATAAGCAGGAATCATAAAAGGAATATTTAAGAATTGGATCGATAAGCAGAGTCATTAATGGAATTGGTCTCAATAAAAATGTATCAGTTTCCATCCCACTGCTGGACGACATCTCCTTCACTTCACAAGGTTCCTCAGCCCACTTTTTCCATGACGCATTTCTTTGATGCTTCTTCAGAACTGCTTGAACATCTTAAAACCCCAGTCTGCTTTGAAATCTTTGCATGAGAGAGACCTTGCTGATGTAGTATAACTACCTTGTGCATTGTTACATGAAACGGTCTTCCACAACTCTGGCAGCAGAGATTGGCCGGTTCTCACCCAGTTTTGGTTTTATTGGTCAATCACACACAAGATTATAACCCCCTAAAATGTCTAAGTGTCAGTGCACATATAAAGATAAAGGATGCACAGTATTATCGGACAGTTAAATATTTTAACTATACGCATTTGCTGTATATTTCCCATAAATTGGCAGAATATACAAATATACCAGTTTGGTTTGCCTCATCATCGCTAAATGTCCACTTTTATAAATCCAAAGTATATTTTTTTAAAGCATGTATTTTTTTTAATGCCCTACATCAGTCTCTAACATTATTTGACTGTAACCATAAAGAAAGAGGTCAATTTTAGTTAAATGGAGGCTTTGTGCTGTTGACAAAAAATATCAGTATTGATATCAGTATTGTCGATAATGAAGTTGGAAATATAAACATACATAATATGGGAAAAAAATCAATAACCTGCATACCTAATAAAGACTGATGCTGGATTGAAGGCGAAGGATGGTTGCACAAAATTTTGATTTGACTCAAAATTTTCTTCTCTTTCTTAACCTTGAATTTGTAAGTTGATGAAAATAGTTTATTAAAATGTGTTATTTTGAGGTTGCTCTTACTTTACAGCATTTTTCAAGCATGCCTAAAACTTAATCACAGTACTTCATACGCACAGTGGGTTCACAGTGAAGCTGAAACGTCACAGGAGTGTAAGCGTTAGAGATTGAATCCGGACTGTGGGCAAGGCTTTAAAAAAACTAATCTGTTTTGATCACATTTTCAAGAGATTTAAGTTCAGATTTGTAAATGATTGTACCGAATCTTCTTTAACACATGTACCAAAATTTCACATTGTGTTTTAATGAATGAATGATTGAGAAATTCTGATCTGTTGTGAATGCCAAATAATTGTGTAGTCATTTGAGCTTAATGTTTCCATAAATGCATTTCTCATTGAAAGAGATATGACAGTTTTTTTCCTTTCATGTCTTGCCTCACTCCCGAGTCCATGACAAGCAGATAGACACCGTTCTTTAGTATGTGCGTGCAGTAACAAGGAAGAGACGGGCAAAGCTCGGCCACCAATAATTAGCTTGGCTCAAACACTGGGAGTCAATGGGTAGTGTTAGCCTGCCTCTATTTACAGTCATCAGATAAACTCTTCAGCAACTCTAAACAGTCCTGTGTGCTTGTTGTGACTCATTTTTTTTTTACCTTGCCATGTTGTTATCTTCTGTCATTGTATTACCTTCTTCTACTCCTGAACAAAGGTTTTGTTTTGTTAAAGCGGTGGTTTGCGGTATAGATGTGACGTTAGCGACCGAGGTGAGTCTTTTGAACGGCTCTTCTAAGTGAATGATGAGAACTGATTTGCAGTTGTGAGTGAGCAGTTTGTGTGCGAGCCATTCTTCAATGCAAATTGCCTGCAAAAACTAATGGTTCACTCACAGCTGCGAATCAGTTCTGATCGTTCACTTAAAAGAGCCATTCAAAAGACTCAACTTGCTCGCATACGTCACAGCTCTAGCGCAAACCATGGATGTTCTTGTCAGTAGGTCAACACGACAAAGCCTCTGTTTCGGGGTAGAAGATAATATGATGATGGTAGAAGATAACATAACATAACGTGGTAAAAAACAAGTCACAACAAGCACACAGTACCGTTTAGAGTTGCTGAAGAGTTTATCTAATGACTGTAGGCAAAGGCAGGCTAACACTACCCATTGACTCCCAGTGTTTAGGCCAAGCTAATTATTGGTGGCTGACCTTTGCCCGTCTCTTCCTTGTTACTACACGCACAGTCGAAAGAATGGTGTCTACCTGCTTGTCATGGACTCGAGAGTAAGGCAAGATGTGAAAAGAAAAAAAAAAGTTGCGCATCCCTTTTAATAATTCAACAAAAGCAAATGACAAACAAATACAGCCGTCTTAAAGCAGATAAAACAGTCGGTCCATCACAGAAATAACATGGGGATCTGGACAACAGTCCCCAGCTTTGTGCCTGAGCATGAGGAACATTCACTCTGCCTTAATGAAGAAACTGTGTCAGTTCTTGTGTACAATATACAGCTAAGTTAACTATTTCTGCTTTGTTTTTCTGCTCAGTAGCATCACCAAAGTCAGACTTCACTGACAGAAAAAAAAGGTTATCGTTCTTAATGAATTGTTTTCTGAGTCTTTGTTTTAGAGGGCGGTTAATGAAAGTCAAAGGATGTAGATTTTGTACCTGTTACACGAGATTGTTAAACCTGTGATCTTTAAGCTTTTTGCACTAGCTTGGCTGTTTTATTTTTATTTATTAAATTTAAATTTGTGTACAAACGTCTCATGGAGCAGTGTTTGTTTTGTTTGTAGAGAAGGGAGCGGGTGCACTACTTTTTGTATTTGATTAATAAAACATTGCCACACATTGAACTGACCGGTGTGTTTACTTTACCAGAAATAGAGTCTAAAAACTGATCAATCTGTACATTTAAAGGCCACGTTATTAGGCACACCTCACCAGTACTGAGTTTCCCTTCAGAACTGCCTGAATTCTTCACGGCATAGATCCAACAAGGTGCCAGAAACATTACTCAGATTCACGTCCATGTTGACATGAAATCATCGAACAGTTGTTGATTTGTCTACTGCATGTCAACGACAATAATCTGCTATGCCACCCAGTGGCCCAATTTAGTCATCTAAATTGTTTTTATTTTAGTCTAGTTGTAGTCGACGAAATCTACTGTAAATTTAGTCGACTAAAATATGAAGTGTAGAGTGTAATGCATTTTTTAATGTTCCTTGAATATCTGAAGTCATGTTTTACACTTGGATCCCGTCACCACGAAGCTAAGGAAGTTGAGATTGGATGTCCCTCTTAACTCATCCAACCTTTTCACACAACCAAAATAGCTGTGATTGGATATATTCCTAACTTGTCCATAGTTTCTACATGATGAAATCAAACTCTTTCAACATTTTAGTCTAGTTTTTATCTGTTGATGAAAATGTCAGTTAATTTAGATTCAGTTTTTGTCCATGTGCACTTGGTTTTTTTTTTGTTTTGTTTTTTTAGTCTAATTTTCGTCAGGGGAAAAAGGTTGTTGACGAAAACAATTAGTCAACAAAATTAACACTGATGCCACCACACTCCAAAGATGCTCTTCTGGATTGAGATCTGGTGATTGTGGAAGTCATTGTCAAGTTGAAGAAACCACTTTGAGAATATCTGAGCTTTGAGACATAGCGTGTTACCCTGCTGAAAGAAGCCTCTGGAAGATGGGCAGGTAGGTTGTGGTGTTTTAACAATGCTCAATGGGTACCAAGAGGCCCAAAGTGTGCTGAAAAAAGTACCCCAACAACAACTCACCAACATCACCAGCCTGAACCGTTGATACAAGGTAGTATGGATCCATGTTTTCATAGAATTCTGACCATGAACATCTGAATGTTGCTGCAGAAATCAAGACTCATCACACTAGGCAACATTTCCCAGAAGTGGTCTTCTCTATACCTTGGTTGTTGCCTTAGGTCAAACCATTTTTCTCAGACCTCTGGCATCAAAAGGGCATTCTGGCCCAGAGATTTGCTGCTGACTGGATATTTTCTCTTTTCACATCATCTGTTAGTCCAAGACTTGGTTGTGTGGGAAAATCCAAGCAGAAGAGCAGTTTCTGAAATACTCAGACCAGCCCTCTGAAACTTACAACCATACCATAACCAACCATGCATAACGTTTCAGCCATGTGATTGTGTAATTAGCCATTTGTGTTGATAAGCAAATTGGATGTGTGTACCTAATAAAGTGGCCAGTGAGTGTCTTATAATTATTTTTTTGTCCATTCCTTTAATTTCTCATATTTAGTTTATCATGCACATTGAATACATTTATTATGTTAAAATAATAGTTTTTAAGATGATGTTTCTCAACACATTTAGGGCTTTAGCATCAGAGGTATCCATGTGTGTGAGCTTTATCATAAATATTTCATTCACACTACAAATCACTTATTAAAAATGCAGTGATCGTGTGTAGCTATGCATAATTAATGACAAGTATCAAATACAAAGTATTGCAGTTCCTTCTAAATGAAAAAAACATACAAACATTAATTATTTCAAAAAAGAAATGAAATTCAAGGGTCCATTATGTCTCTGTTTCTTGAGGTAAAGAAAAGCTTGATGGTAACTGTAACCTTAAGAATTATTTCCACCAAACTATGTCTGCTTTTTTTAGATTGTGGTGCCCTCGTGTGGATTTTATCTACAACTACAACACTCCATATGTCCATACACAAGTTCGCAGAAAATGATGAACTTTTCATAAGTAAAACCTGAATAAACATAACTATTCGTAAGGTTTTTTTTTTTTACTGTTGTTTCCTCTGAGTAATTCACTCTTAAAGGACACAATATTATATAATAGTAAGCCCTTTTCCTACTGATTTACATTTCCAATAAAATCTTTTTCTGAATTAAGTACTTCATGAACATAATATCATAATAAAGAGCTTCTCAACACTGTATGAGGAATTAATACAAAGTACATTATATTTTGAATGTTGTTTCCTCTTCATGTACATAAAATACTGCTGAAATCAGACCTTTCCACTGGTTTTCATGTCCAATAACATAATTTTCTTTTTGAATTAGAGTACTTAATTCTCAAAGTAATTAAACAATACCATTATCAGATTTTTCACTGAGATTGATGTCCAATAACATTATGTTCTTAAATGAATACCTTGTTAACTTGACAGCATTGTAAAGAGTGCTTCCTGGATTATCTGAAAAAGAAACATAAACTACTTTTAATGAGTACTCTTTGTGAAAATTACTTTCAAAATACATAAAACTGCTATTAAACTACCAAATTCCCCTTAGGGGACCTCAAAGATTTTCAAATAAAATTGAATTAGAAGAGTTTATAACTGCAATTGATGTCCGATAAAATAATGTTTTTAAATAAGTACCTCATGAACCTGACATCATTGTAAAAGTACTTCCTGGTCTCTACATACAAGCATTACAAAGTACTGTTGCTGAGTATGTAGTGAGTAATCCATTCTCAAAGACACAACAATGTACCATTATTAGACATGTTGTCTAAATTTAATGACCATTTAAATCATTTTCGTCTGAATGAGTATTTAATCTACCTGACATCACTGTAAAGATTACTCCCTTGAGTATATGTGCCACTGATATAGAGAACTTTTACTGAGTACTGTTTGAGTAATGAGTTCTAAAAATACACAGTTACCCTCAGTAATTGTGGACCAAGGATTCAATCAGGCTGCTAGATTGATTCCTCTGGGTTTCTCTCAGGCCTTCCCCCCTCCAAATCTTCTGCACCAGCATGTTCTCCTGCCTGATAAGGTCCCAGATAGACACTTCTGAGCAAATTGTTTTGGGGGGTACGAAATGGGAAAATAGTCGTATGTTAGCATGTCAATTCTTTGCAAGATCTGACCTGAGCGAAAAATGCCTTAACTTATTTTGTAGGAAAAATAGGACCAAACCTTCTGCACCAGAGTGTTCTCCTGCCTGTAAATATCCCAAAAACTCAACTTTTAGCATATAATTATCTGGGGTCCAAATAGGAAAAAAGTCATATGGAAGCAAATTCTTTTGTTCAAGATCTGACCTGAGGGAAAAATGCTGATAACTTATTTGTGAGGTGAAAAAGGACCAAACCTTGTGCACCAGATCTTTCTCCTGTCTGTAAAGCTAAAAAAAAAAGGGTCAAGTTTAAGCATATCTTCTTTTTTCGGGGTCCAAAATAGCAAAAATGTCATATGTAAGCATGTGTTTAATTTTTCCAAGATCTGACCTGAGGGAAAAACATCTGCAAGTAATTCTTGGGTGAAGTATGACCAAACCTTCTGCACCAGACTGCTCTCTTCCTGAAAAGGTCCCAGAAAACTCATTTGTTAGCATATGATTATTTGGAGTCCAAAAACCAAAAAGTAATATGTGAGCATGTGTGTTGTTGACGAAGCCTGACCCAAGTAGAAAAGGTTTTTTAATCCATTTTGATGCCAAACATGACTAAAGCGTCTGCCCTAGCATTTCTTTTTTCAGACTGTTTAATACCCAAAAAGTCATGTTTGAGCATATTTTTTTGTCGGAATCCGAAATAGAAAAAAAGTCATAGGTTAGCCTTAGTGTTTTTTCAGATCCTGAGCTGAGAAAAAACTCTTATAAGTCCATTTTGGAGAC
This sequence comes from Cetoscarus ocellatus, assembly GCA_037902135.1. Lineage (NCBI taxonomy): Eukaryota > Metazoa > Chordata > Actinopteri > Labriformes > Labridae > Cetoscarus > Cetoscarus ocellatus. The sequence continues at coordinate 7,549 of JBAMNC010000493.1, read as the reverse complement.
AAATATGACTAAACCGTCTGCGCTAGCATGAGTTTTTGGCCCGTTTTACACCCAAAAAGTCATGTTTGAGCATATTTTTTTTGGAGGCCGAAATGGAAAAAAAGTCATAGGTTAGCCTTAGTGTTTTTTCAGATCCTGAGCTGAGAGAAAAAGGCTTATAAGTCCATTTTGGAGCAAAATATGACCAAACCGTCTGCGCTAGCATGAGTTTTTGGCCCGTTTTACACCCAAAAAGTCATGTTTGAGCAGATTTTCTTTTGGAGGCTGAAATGGAAAAAAAGTCATAGGTTAGCCTTAGTGTTTTTTCAGATCCTGAGCTGAGAAAAAAGTCTTATAAGTCCATTTTGGCGCCAAATATGACCAAACCGTCTGCGCTAGCATGAGTTATTGGTCCGTTTTACACCCAAAAAGTCATGTTTGAGCATATTTTCTTTTGGAGGCCGAAATGGAAAAAAAGTCATAGGTTAGCCTTAGTGTTTTTTCAGATCCTGAGCTGAGAGAACAAGTCCATTTTGGAGCAAAATATGACCAAACCATCTGTGCTAGCATGAGTTTTTGGCCCGTTTTACGCCCAAATAGTCATGTTTGAGCATATTTTCTTCACAGTCCGAAATGGAAAAAAAGTCATAGGTTAGCCTTAGTGTTTTTTCAGATCCTGAGCTGAGAGAAAAAGGCTTATAAGTCCATTTTGGAGCCAAAATATGACCAAACCGTCTGCAACAGCATTTTTGTTTGCCCGTTTTACACCCAAAAAGTCATGTTTGAGCATATTTCCTTTTTGAGGCTGAAATGGAAAAAAAGTCATAGGTTAGCCTTAGTGTTTTTTCAGATCCTGAGCTGAGAGAAATAGGCTTATAAGTAAGTCCATTTTGGAGCAAAATATGACCAAACCGTCTGCACTAGCATGTTTTTTGGCCCGTTTTACACCCAAAAAGTCATGTTTGAGCATATTTCCTTTTGGAGGGTGAAATGGAAAAAAAGTCATAGGTTAGCCTGAGTGTTTTTTCAGATCCTGAGCTGAGAGAAATAGGCTTATAAGTAAGTCCATTTTGGAGCAAAATATGACCAAACCGTCTGCACTAGCATGTTTTTTGGCCCGTTTTACACCCAAAAAGTCATGTTTGAGCATATTTTTTTTCACAGTCCGAAATGGAAAAAAAGTCATAGGTTAGCCTTAGTGTTTTTTCAGATCCTGAGCTGAGAGAACAAGTCCATTTTGGAGCAAAATATGACCAAACCGTCTGCGCTAGCATGAGTTTTTGGCCCATTCTACGCCCAAATAATCATGTTTGAGCATATTTTTTTCACAGTCCGAAATGGAAAAAAAGTCATAGGTTAGCCTTAGTGTTTTTTCAGATCCTGAGCTGAGAGAAAAAGGCTTATAAGTAATTCCATTTTGGAGCAAAATATGACCAAACCGTCTGCAACAGCATTTTTGCTTCCCCGTTTTACACCCAAAAAGTCATGTTTGAGCATATTTCCATTTTGGAGGCTGAAATGGAAAAAAAGTCATAGGTTAGCCTTAGTGCTTTTTCAGATCCTGAGCTGGGAGAAAAAGTCTTATAAGTATATTTTGGAGCCAAATATGAACTAACTGTCTGCGCTAGCATGTTTGTTGGCCCGTTTTACACCCAAAAAGTCATGTTTGAGCATATTTTTTTTCGCAGTCCGAAATGGAAAAAAAGTCATAGGTTAGCCTTAGTGCTTTTTCAGATCCTGAGCTGAGACAAAAAGGCTTATAAGTATATTTTGGAGCCAAATATGACCAAACCATCTCCACTAGCATGTTTTTTGGCCTGTTTTACACCCAAAAAGTCATGTTTGAGCATATTTTTTTTTGGAGGCCGAAATGGAAAAAAAGTCATAGGTTAGCCTTAGTGTTTTTTCAGATCCTGAGCTGAGAGAAAAAGGCTTACAAGTCCATTTTGGAGCCAAATATGACCAAACCGTCTCCACTAGCACGTTTTTTGGCCCGTTTTACACCCAAATAGTCACATTTGAGCGTATTTTTTTCGCAGTCCGAAATGGAAAAAAAGTCATAGGTTAGCCTTAGTGTTTTTTCAGATCCTGAGCTGAGAGAAAAAGTCTTATAAGTATATTTTGGAGCAAAATATGAACTAACTGTCTGCACTAGCATGTTTTTTGGCCCGTTTTACACCCAAAAACTTGTGTTTGAGCATATTTCTTTTGGAGGCCGAAATGGTAAAAAAGTCATAGGTTAGCCTTAGGGTTTTTACAGATCCTGAGCTGAGTAAAAAAGTCTTATAAGTATATTTTGGAGGCAAAATACGACCAAACCGTCTGCACTAACATGGTTTTTGGCCCGTTCTACACCCAAATAGTCATGTTTGAGCATATTTTTTTCGCAGTCCGAAATGGAAAAAAAGTCATAGGTTAGCCTTAGTGTTTTTTCAGATCCTGAGCTGAGAGAAAAAGTCTTATAAGTATATTTTGGAGCAACATATGACCAAACCGTCTGCACTAGCATGTTTTTTGGACCGTTTTACACCCAAAAAGTCGTGTTTGAGCATATTTTTTTTTTGAGGCCGAAATGGAAAAAAAGTCATAGGTTAGCCTTAGTGTATTTTCAGATCCTGAGCTGAGAGAAAAAGTCTTATAAGTATATTTTGGAGGCAAAATATGACCAAACCGTCTGCACTAGCATGTTTTTTGGCCCGTTTTACGCCCAAAAAGTCATGTTTGGGCATATTTTTTTTCGCAGTCCGAAATGGAAAAAAAGTCATAGGTTAGCCTTAGTCTTTTTTCAGATCCTGAGCTGAGAGAAAAAGTCTTATTAGTCCATTCAGGAGCCAAATATGACCAAACCGTCTCCACTAGCATGTTTTTTGGCCCGTTTTACTCCCAAAAACTCATGTTTGAGCATATTTTTTTTGGAGGCCAAAATGGAAAAAAAGTCATAGGTTAGCCTTAGTGTTTTTACAGATCCTGAGCTGAGAGAAAAAGTCTCATAAGTCCATTTTGGAGGCAAAATATGACCAAACCGTCTGCACTAGCATGTTTTTTGGCCCGTTTTAAACCCAAAAACTTGTGTTTGAGCATATTTCTTTTGGAGGCCGAAATGGTAAAAAAGTCATAGGTTAGCCTTAGGGTTTTTACAGATCCTGAGCTGAGTAAAAAAGTCTTATAAGTATATTTTGGAGGCAAAATATGACCAAACCGTCTGCACTAGCATGTTTTTTGGCCCGTTTTACACCCAAATAGTCATGTTTGAGCATATTTTTTTTCGCAGTCCGAAATGGAAAAAAAGTCATAGGTTAGCCTTAGTGTTTTTTCAGATCCTGAGCTGAGAGAAAAAGTCTTATAAGTATATTTTGGAGCAACATATGACCAAACCGTCTGCACTAGCATGTTTTTTGGCCCGTTTTACACCCAAAAAGTCGTGTTTGAGCATATTTTTTTTTTGAGGCCGAAATGGAAAAAAAGTCATAGGTTAGCCTTAGTGTATTTTCAGATCCTGAGCTGAGAGAAAAAGTCTTATAAGTATATTTTGGAGGCAAAATATGACCAAACCGTCTGCACTAGCATGTTTTTTGGCCCGTTTTACGCCCAAAAAGTCATGTTTGGGCATATTTTTTTTCGCAGTCCGAAATGGAAAAAAAGTCATAGGTTAGCCTTAGTGTTTTTTCAGATCCTGAGCTGAGAGAAATAGGCTTATAAGTATATTATGGAGGCAAAATATGACCAAACCGTCTGCACTAACATGTTTTTTGGCCCGTTTTACACCCCAAAAGTCACGTTTGAGCGTATTTTTTTTGGAGGCCAAAATGGAAAAAAATTCATAGGTTAGCCTTAGTGCTTTTTCAAATCCTGAGCTGAGAGAAAAAGGCTTACAAGTCCATTTTGGAGGCAAAATATGACCAAACCGTCTGCACTAGCATGTTTTTTGGCCCGTTTTAAACCCAAAAAGTCATGTTTGAGCATATTTTCTTATGAGGCCGAAATGGAAAAAAAGTCATAGGTTAGCCTTAGTGTTTTTTCAGATCCTGAGCTGAGAGAAATAGGCTTATAAGTAAGTCCATTTTGGAGCAAAATATGACCAAACCGTCTGCACTAGCATGTTTTTTGGCCCGTTTTACACCCAAATAGTCATGTTTGAGCATATTTTTTTTCACAATCCGAAATGGAAAAAAAGTCATAGGTTAACCTTAGTGTTTTTTCAGATCCTGAGCTGAGAGAAAAAGTCTTATAAGTATATTTTGGAGCCAAATATGACCAAACCGTCTGCACTAGCATGTTTTTTGGCCCGTTTTACACCCAAAAAGTCATGTTTGAGCATATTTTTTTTGGAGGCCGAAATGGAAAAAAATTCATAGGTTAGCCTTAGTGTTTTTTCAGATCCTGAGCTGAGAGAAAAAGTCTTATAAGTATATTTTGGAGCAAAATATGAACTAACTGTCTGCGCTAGCATGTTTTTTTGGCCCGTTATACACCCAAAAAGTCATGTTTGAGCATATTTTTTTTTGGAGGCCGAAATGGAAAAAATGTCATAGGTTAGCCTTAGTGTTTTTTTCAGATCCTGAGCTGAGAGAAAAAGGCTTATAAGTCCATTTTGGAGCCAAATATGACCAAACCGTCTCCACTAGCATGTTTTTTGGCCCGTTTTACACCCAAAAAGTCATGTTTGAGCATATTTTTTTTGGAGGCCAAAATGGAAAAAAAGTCATAGGTTAGCCTTAGTGTTTTTTCAGATCCTGAGCTGAGAGAAAAAGTCTTATAAGTATATTTTGGAGCAAAATATGACCAAACCGTCTGCACTAGCATGTTTTGTGGCCCGTTTTACACCCAAAAACTTGTGTTTGAGCATATTTCTTTTGGAGGCCGAAATGGAAAAAAAGTCACAGGTTAGCCTTAGTGTTTTTACAGATCCTGAGCTGAGAGAAAAAGGCTTACAAGTCCATTTTGGAGGCAAAATATGACCAAACCGTCTGCACTAGCATGTTTTTTGGCCCGTTTTAAACCCAAAAAGTCATGTTTGAGCATATTTTTTTATGAGGCTGAAATGGAAAAAAAGTCATAGGTTAGCCTTAGTGTTTTTTCAGATCCTGAGCTGAGAGAAATAGGCTTATAAGTAAGTCCATTTTGGAGCAAAATATGACCAAACCGTCTGCACTAGCATGTTTTTTGGCCCGTTTTACACCCAAATAGTCATGTTTGAGCATATTTTTTTTCACAATCCGAAATGGAAAAAAAGTCATAGGTTAACCTTAGTGTTTTTTCAGATCCTGAGCTGACAGAGAAAGTCTTATAAGTATATTTTGGAGCCAAATATGACCAAACCGTCTGCACTAGCATGTTTTTTGGCCCGTTTTACACCCAAATAGTCATGTTTGAGCATATTTTTTTTGGAGGCCGAAATGGAAAAAAATTCATAGGTTAGCCTTAGTGCTTTTTCAGATCCTGAGCTGGGAGAAAAAGTCTTATAAGTATATTTTGGAGCCAAATATGAACTAACTGTCTGCGCTAGCATGTTTTTTGGCTCGTTTTACACCCAAAAAGTCATGTGTGAGCATTTTTTTTTTGGAGGCCGAAATGGAAAAAAGTCATAGGTTAGCCTTAGTGTTTTTTCAGATCCTGAGCTGAGAGAAAAAGGCTTACAAGTCCATTTTGGAGCCAAATATGACCAAACCGTCTCCACTAGCACGTTTTTTGGCCCGTTTTACACCCAAAAAGTCATGTTTGAGCATATTTTTTTTGGAGGCCAAAATGGAAAAAAAGTCATAGGTTAGCCTTAGTGTTTTTTCAGATCCTGAGCTGAGAGAAAAAGTCTTATAAGTATATTTTGGAGCAAAATATGACCAAACCGTCTGCACTAACATGTTTTTATGCCCGTTTTACACCCAAAAACTTGTGTTTGAGCATATTTTTTTTGGAGGCCGAAATGGAAAAAAAGTCATAGGTTAGCCTTAGTGTTTTTACAGATCCTGAGATGAGTAAAAAAGTCTCATAAGTATATTTTGGAGGCAAAATATGACCAAACCGTCTGCACTAGCATGTTTTTTGGCCCGTTCTACACCCAAATAGTCATGTTTGAGCATATTTTTTTTCGGAGTCCGAAATGGAAAAAAAGTCATAGGTTAGCCTTAGTGTTTTTTCAGATCCTGAGCTGAGAGAAAAAGTCTTATAAGTATATTTTGGAGCAACATATGACCAAACCGTCTGCACTAGCATGTTTTTTGGCCCGTTTTACACCCAAAAAGTCATGTTTGAGCATATTTCCTTTTGGAGGCTGAAATGGAAAAAAATTCATAGGTTAGCCTTAGTGTATTTTCAGATCCTGAGCTGAGAGAAAAAGTCTTATAAGTATATTTTGGAGGCAAAATATGACCAAACCGTCTGCACTAGCATGTTTTTTGACCCGTTTTACACCCAAATAGTCATGTTTGAGCATATTTTTTTTCACAGACCGAAATGGAAAAAAAGTCATAGGTTAACCTTAGTGTTTTTTCAGATCCTGAGCTGACAGAGAAAGTCTTATAAGTATATTTTGGAGCCAAATATGACCAAACCGTCTGCACTAGCATGTTTTTTGGTCCGTTTTACACCCAAATAGTCATATTTGAGCATATTTTTTTTGGAGGCCGAAATGGAAAAAAATTCATAGGTTAGCCTTAGTGCTTTTTCAGATCCTGAGCTGGGAGAAAAAGTCTTATAAGTATATTTTGGAGCCAAATATGAACTAACTGTCTGCGCTAGCATGTTTTTTGGCTCGTTTTACACCCAAAAAGTCATGTGTGAGCATTTTTTTTTTGGAGGCCGAAATGGAAAAAAGTCATAGGTTAGCCTTAGTGTTTTTTCAGATCCTGAGCTGAGAGAAAAAGGCTTACAAGTCCATTTTGGAGCCAAATATGACCAAACCGTCTCCACTAGCACGTTTTTTGGCCCGTTTTACACCCCAAAAGTCACGTTTGAGCGTATTTTTTTTGGAGGCCAAAAATGGAAAAAAATTCATAGGTTAGCCTTAGTGTTTTTTCAGATCCTGAGCTGAGAGAAAAAGTCTTATAAGTATATTTTGGAGCAAAATATGACCAAACCGTCTGCACTAGCATGTTTTGTGGCCCGTTTTACACCCAAAAACTTGTGTTTGAGCATATTTCTTTTTGGAGGCCGAAATGGTAAAAAAGTCATAGGTTAGCCTTAGTGTTTTTTCAAATCCTGAGCTGAGAGAAAAAGGCTTACAAGTCCATTTTGGAGGCAAAATATGACCAAACCGTCTGCACTAGCATGTTTTTTGGCCCGTTTTAAACCCAAAAAGTCATGTTTGAGCATATTTTTTTTGGAGGCCGAAATGGAAAAAAAGTCATAGGTTAGCCTTAGTGTTTTTTCAGATCCTGAGCTGAGAGAAAAAGGCTTATAAGTACATTTTGGAGCAAAATATGACCAAACCGTCTGCACTAGCATGTTTTTTGGCCCGTTTTACACCCAAATAGTCATGTTTGAGCATATTTTTTTTCACAGACCGAAATGGAAAAAAAGTCATAGGTTAACCTTAGTGTTTTTTCAGATCCTGAGCTGACAGAGAAAGTCTTAT
>JBAMNC010000492.1:0-154796 GCA_037902135.1 Cetoscarus ocellatus | reverse complement strand
TTTTGGAGGCAAAATATGACCAAACAGTCTGCACTAGCATGTTTTTTGGCTAGTTTTACACCCCACAAGTCATGTTTGAGCATATTTTTTTTGGAGTCCGAAATGGAAAAAAAGTCATCTATTAGCCTTAGAGTTTTTTCAGATCCTGAGCTGAGAGAAGAAGTTTTATAAGTCCATTTTGGAGCAAAATATGACCAAACCGTCTGCGCTAGCATGTTTTTTGGCCCGTTTTACACCCAAAAAGTCATGTTTGAGCATATTTTTTTTTCGGAGTCTGAAATGGAAAATAAATCATAGGTTAGCCTTAGTGTTTTTTCAAATCCTGAGCTGAGATAAAAAGGCTTTTATTACCTCCTTAACGGTGGTAATAAGTACTTTTTAAACTTAACATCATTGTAAAGGCTACCCTACAAGCAGCATTATGTACTTGCACATAGTACTTTTTAAGTAATCCACTTTCATGAACCTGACAGAAAATCTACAATCAGTATGGATTTAATGTAAAAATAAGAAGCCACACCTTTGATGCAGAATCTTGATTCAGGTAAGATGAGAACTGTCCTTCACTGTAACCGATTTCAAATGGTGCTAGAAAGAGGAACAGACTCTGAACACCAGAAGAAATCGGTCAACCTTGGAAATAGGACAAAGAGTTTGAGTGATCACAGTAGACGGGTCCACTGAACGACGTTCCTTAGGTGACGGCTTTACTCTGCTGTTCTGTTCACCCTCTGTTTGCTGGTGAATTACACTTCCCACCCCAAGAACACTGATTTCAAATGGTGCTAGATAGATGACAATACTCTAAGCCACCATCTGAAACCAGCTTCCAAGGGGGGAACTTCTGAAGACGAGAATTCTTTAGTGGTTTAAAACACACTGAATCTGAAAAACAAAGAGAAAAGCACAAGGCATTTCAGCAAAAAAACAGACTTAAGCATATGTAAGGGAAGTAAGTGACCGTATAAAAGCCTGAACACATACAGAGGACATAGTATAGCAAAGTACTAAATAGTATCTATCACAAAGTATTTAGTCGTTGGTCATCCTCTGCTATGGGTTGTACCAGCTGTGCTTAAAGTGATTCTCCAACTTTTTATTTTATTTTCGTGTCTTGCCTCACTCAGTCCTTGACAAGCAGATTAACACCATTCTTTCAACTGTGCGTGCAGTAACAAGGAAGAGATGGGCAAAGCTCACCCACCGCTAATTAGCTTAGCTCAAACACTGAGAATCAACGGATATAGCTAGCCTGCCTCTGCCTACAGTCATCAGATAAACTCTTCAGCAACACTAAACAGTCCTGTGCGCTTGCTGTTTTTACCATGTTATGTTACGTTTTTTTCTATCATCGTATTGAACTATATTGAACTTGTATTTTTATCTGTTCTGGATATTTTCATTACTTAAAAGCCTCTCAAGACACTTAAAAGTCTCCCATGGGCTGGTGTTGAAAATTAGCACTGTGCTATAAACACTTACAACAGTGCATTTGTGACATATGTGCATATTCAAATATCACAGCATCAATGTTACTGTGTGTTTACGTCAAATAAAAAAAATAAAAATAAATAACATTATCTTCTTCTACTCGTAAACAGAGGCATTTTTTTTGTTGACCTACTTCCGTGCTGGTTTGCACTAGACATGTAGCGTTCGCAAATGAGTCGAGTCTTTTGAACAGCTCTTCTAAGTGAACCAATAAGAACCAGTTGTGAGTGAGTCATTTATTTGTGAACCATTCTTACATTTGCAGGCAACTTGAATTTAAGAACGTGTTAAATTGGGAGGTTTAAGACCAGAGAAGAAGTGACCCACCACTGTGCGTTGACCCCCCAGCATAGAAGCATAAAACCACCATGTAGCAGTTCAAGTTCCTAATCAAATAAATAATAACTTATGTAAGAGTGAGACTACTTCCCTGGATCAGCTGATTTGAGAAAAAAAGAGAAAATATCCCCAGCATTCTCTGTTTGGGATGTGAATTATGTATTACACTTGATGACATAAATATGCATTACGTTTATTCATAATAGATTGGTACACTTGTTCCTTTCTCAGTGTGTTGTGTTCACTTAGATGAGGCAGCAAGAGGAAAGTCAAACAACAAAGGCTGCTCGCTGGTGTATTAAAAACGTATTTACATGGCTCCAGAATCACCAGGGGCACTTGGGTGATTTAGAGACTGTCAACCCAACATCTGCTTTTAATGCAGCATATTAGCACAGAGAAAACTGTACACTATGAACAAATACAGTCATTTATCCTGCTACATAGAGATGATAAGGAGACTCATCTTGTTTTTCTTACTTTGAAAACAGTTTAATTTAATGCCAGGGTCAGACTTCTTGATTTATGCACGATTATGGCCAGACTCAACAGTCATAGGGTTTTGGGACCTGTCAGCCACAAAAAAATGGTTATTCTGTTATGTGTAGTGTGCCATAATGACCGACAACAACAGATCAGTCAGGAATGCCAAACAACTACGCAACAGAAAGTCAAACAGAATTGATTTTAGACCTGCCTCCCGATCTTTCCCTTCACGTCAGAGACACTGACCAGTGAGAAAACAGTATGTGCGTCGATCACAGATGTAAACAAACTAAGGCTGATGCCTTGCGAGCTGCTTGAAAATTGTAAGATAAAAAGTTTGCAAAGCTCTGAAAAAGAAAACCCCCTGCCCTTAAGATGTGTTGACGAGGAGCTACCAGATGAAGAAGAACAGCAGAGAAACACAGTGAGTGAAAGCCTACATTTATCAACAAGCTAACACATCATTCAATGTCACGTTTGTAGATACATTCGAGGAAAAGTGCTCCAAACACAGTGTGCTTGTTTGTGGTTTTCCTATGGTAAGCCATTTAGGCATACATTTGATATCCATGATATCAACCGTAGTTCAGCTCTACTAGTACTCAAATTTGGAGTACATGAACTTAATGTTGGTCATCTAGCCTTTTCTAATGAAGCAAAAAATGTCACTAGTACTGTACTGACACACTGTTTTGGGTCTTCTAGTACTACAAGTAGACCTAAAAATGTTCAGTCGTACTACTAGTAAGCCTTATATGCTAATAAGAGGGCTGAGAAAAGCAAATTGCCATTGGCTTTCTAAAATATATCAACCAATCAGGGTGCTGGATTTGGTTATAACCCCTCCTGCTTCATTTGCATTGGGGTCTATTCGATGAAAAACTTTGAACTTAATTTTTATGTATATTTTACCAAACAGAAGCCAGAACTAAGTTGGACAAACACCATTGGCTTCAAGCTTTCCTTGCAAAGATGAGTTTAAACACCTTGTGGAAAGCCTTACCAGAAGAGTTGAAGCTGTTTTAGCTGCAGAGGGGGGCCAACATCATATTAAACCCTATGGATTAATAATAATAATAATAACTTTAATAATAATAACTTTATTTATATTGCACCTTTAAAAACAGATGTTTACAAAGTGCTTTAACAGACAAAACAAAGGCAGAAAAAGGCAAAACTCTGGGTACAATAAAAACAACAATCAGGTCAAACAGAAACCAAAAGAGTCAAAGGAAAAGACACAGAGGGTCATGTTAATTAAAGCAACAAAAGGAAAGAAAAATAATAAACTGGTAAGCTGGAAACAGCTGAAGAAATTTTAGGAATACACCAAATTCATATAGCTCACCATGTCAACACATACAGATGAAGAACATTGGTGAAGAAGGTATTTTGTTTTATGTATAATGACTAGGAGACGACAAGACAAAAAATAGATAATGGATTTATAGATACATAGATAAACGTATGACTGTTGAAAGTTGACGACATCACATCAGGAAGATAGAAAAGAAGAGGGCAGGCAAAGGGGGAAAAATATAAATACATAAAATAAAATGGAATAAAAACAACAATAATAGTAGAAACAGGACTAAAACGATGAGAAACTGGTGAGAAGTTAGAACAGTAGGGTTTAAAAAGAGTAAAATAAGTAGGTAAAAAAGGATCATGTATAAGCAAGTCTAAAAAAATGAGTTTTAAGGTGTGATTTAAAAGATGCCACTGATTCAGCTTGCATTACTTCATTAGGCAGGGCGTCCCAATAGGACATCACTCAAGCTCATATGTGTGTGAAGGCAGACGAGCGACTATAGTGTACGTATATGTATGTGTATCTATAAAATGAAGAGTATGGCTTTAGCCTGCTCTACTGGAAAGTGTCTATAGCGCTATACAAATACTACTACTACTACTACTACTGATTATAATAATAATAATGATAATAATAATACAAATTCTATTTGTAACACACTTTACATTTAAAACAAATTTCAAAGTGCTACAGTTATAAAAGCAGACCATAATTAAATAGTGGTAAAATATCAAGAAAATAAAAAAATATCAATAGGAAACTCACTACTAAACACTGAAAAGCAAGTCAAAACACTGATTGATTAAAGATTGATTTATGCTTATTTTATTGTTCCAAGAGTTCCACCTTTGTTATGTCTGTTACTGCAATTTGTAAACATCTGTTTTTAAAGGTACTATATGAATAAAGTTATTAATATCATTATTTATTTATACTTTATTATGAACACATAGTTGCTGTTTTGTTGGAACCTAAAATCTTTCATATTTTTCATATTTCATGTTCTTGGTTGTCCTTCAAGCCTCCAAGTGTTTTTTTTTTACATCCCAGTCCTATTAAAGGATGAAAACCAATGATTATGAAAACACAGCAACAATAAAAGTCAGGCTGTTAAAATTCATTAGCCTTGTTTATGCTGATACTTCACTTCACAGCTTTAAAGTAGTCTAGCTAGACTTTGTTTCCAACCGGACTGAAATGATGTTCCAGTGAAGTCTGCCAGCATCTTAAAGGCTGTCAGAGACCTCACACATTAATGCTCTCTGAGATGTTTGATTCACCGCTCAGTTTCCGAACAGAAATGACTGCAGATGAAGGCGGAGAAAGAGGGAGATGAAATGGAAAACCACTGAGAAGGCACCAGAGCTCCTCTCCCTTTCTCTCTCTTTCTCTCAGTCCTCCCTAACACGCCCACACGGCTGATCTGATACTTGATCCATGCTCCACAGATGTGCGAGGGGCCAAATGAGAACAGAAACAGTGCCACAGTGTGAGTTGCAGGCTTACCTGCAGCCCTCAGCAGACCATCCTCTGTGAGTCCGCTCCTCTCCTGGCGCTCGGTGGACTGGTGGGATGGACGGTCCTACGTCACTCTCAGACCACTACAACAGGAAGAGCAAGGACGCCGTCAATAGTTGGCACTGAGAGCCGTGACGCACACTCGCAGTAATAATACGATGGGAGGGTGGGGCAGGGACAGGTAGTGGCCAGTGCACAGAATTGTTGCCAAGAGTTTCAACGCATCTACCAAAACTAGGGCTGGGAAATATGGACCAAAAATGAAATTTTAATATTAAACAGCTGATTAAACAATATGTATCTGAATATTAATCTGCAAAGAAATAACAGAAAGTTGTCATAATACCAAAAATAAAACAATATTGATGTCTGTTAGTGACTTTGGCAACAAAAACACAGGTAGATGATATCTAAGGCTGATTTAAGGACACTATTTAAATGACATGGGTTCAAAGTTTTTATTAAGTTATCAGATATTTTTAATAATTTATATAAAGTGGAAAAAAATTACAAATTAAATATGCTGATGTGTAGAGATTGTTTCAAACAGGTCTAAATATTTTTGCATGTTTGTGTGTTGGAGTTATAATTAAGGTACTGTGGTCGAACTTCCGCCTTTCTCAGAAGTGTCACTTGGTGGTAGGTTTGATGTGTCATAGCTGATATGACACGTCACACTTACCACCAAGTAACATTTCTGAGGAAGGCGGAAGTTTCTGCTGAAACATATCAAGGTACTGTACGTGAAAAGTATACATGTCTGAGATAAAAGAAAAGAGACAACTATTTCTAAGAAACTGAAGACATAATGAACACCATTCAGCAAGCCCCTTAGACAATTACTGTTAATGAGGGTGAGGGCCTAACCATCCTCCTGCCACTTCCGCTCAAGACAGAGGAAGTGGTGAAATTTTGCTGACTCCAGCATAAATATTTGCCAAATATCAGACTAGAAAGCACAACAAAGAGAGCACAAACCTCTGCCAAGGTAGCTCACATACTGCTGTTACATCTATAAGAAATAGTTCCATCCACCTAGCACTCAGAATCATCTTGATATTATCAGTTAGACAGTTATGGAGCAAAAATGATTGTTCACTAATGGCGGTTATCTGAATCATCACCAAAATCTAATCATTTCTAAGTTGGGCCATTACCAACATCTCCTGGAAATTTCAGCAAAATCTGTCCAGTAGTTTTTGCCTAATCTTGCCTACAAACACACAGACACAAAAACAAACAAATGCCTGCAAAAACATAACCTCCTTGGCCCAGCTAAAAATTTTAAACTCAGGATGCACAATATTGGATTTTTGTCGATATCTGATGTGCAAATAATTCCAAATTCATTATCACTGATACTGATATTGATGCCAAATTTTTGTGCCAGAGCACAAAGTCTCTACTTAACTTAAACTGACCTGTCCTATATGGTCACAATCTTTGTTATAAGCAGCAAAAAAAAACAACATTTTACTTTCTAAAAATTATATTTTTGATTAATTAAAGGGAAGATTCAGTGAATATTTCAGCCAATAAATGGGATATTGATGGCCAAATTTTATGGTCAAAATATCGTCTACAAATGTTGGCAAATATTTTCATATTTGCCGATACCAGTAATCAACTTTTAACTCAAATATCTGCTGATACCAACACTGGCCTGATATTATTATGCATCCCTAACTTAAAACCCAAACTTGCAGTGATGAGACACTCGCTTTGCTAATTGAACTTAACTGAATTTGTTTGTTTGATGGGGACGATGCTGTAGTCTCAGTAAAAGACATGAATCAGATGTGCTGCACAGAGAGTTTGTGGGTGTTGCTAAACTACTGTCCCAAAAGAGGTTACGCACTGACGTCACAATTTGACCGTCAGTTCCACCCGCTGAGTGGCAGAGATGAACGTCTCGTATTTGATTTCGATGGTAAGGAGCAGGGAAATGCTTAAATTCACCTGAAAAGTCATTTTCACCAGGCCTAATCAGCTTTGATGATGCTAATCATGGGAAATGTATATTTGAGCAGAAATTGTTTAAAGAAAACTAAATGAACATCTGGAGCCATAAAGTTATATTTATAATGCAGCTTGAAAAGTGCTGCTGGTTGAAAATGTGAATATCATGAAAAATATGTGAAAACTACATCGGTAACTAGCCAAGTCATATTAGTTTGACTATTTTATCAATTTGTGGTAAAATCTATGAACTGAACTATTCTGAAACCATTTATCAAAACAGCCGCTGCAATCAGACCTCTCTGGGTTTTAAGTCAGCTACGAGCATGAAAACTTGATCTGTTGTCCTCAATGCCTCTTCATTGAAGATACTGATGTTTGATTTAGTGAATGATTTGCTGAAATATAATGCAGTGATAGTCTTCTGAAGTGAAAACTAGCAACCTGACACGCCAGATGGACCGCAAAACCTTTCAAAAACATATCAGACAGGTGATTGGACGATCTTTCTGCCAATCACATTCATAAAAGCCAATTAGATAATGTAGTGGGCGGGCACTACTGCCAGGATTTAAAGGACAGAACAAGAGCCACTTTGTAGAACAAACTCTTGGCAAAACATGTCAGAGGTGAAGCGAAAATATCCTTCTTACAGAGAAGTTTGTAGTGTTTTTATTTGTTTTTCATTTGATAAAGAAAGATCAAGATCTGATAAAGCTGCTACTGAAGCTGTTAGCATCTATGCTAATTTCCGTACCAGCAGTCACTTCCTGCTGTCGTATAACTTGTAGCTCCACTTCCTTCTTCTCCAAAGGACTCTGATTGGGCTGTCCCACTTTGAACTGTTGTAGATTGGAGCTTGGCATGATAGATCTGCCTGATTACAGACACTGAATCAGGCTGATCCAGCTGCACTGCGAGGTAAAAAGCTAAGACGAAAAAGAAAGAATTTGGGTTCACATTCGTCATTACTTTCATGTTTGTAGTCTAAGAGATTTGATACCAGTTGCTGTAACAACACGGCGTCATCTTTGTTATAAACCTGACGTTATGGATCCAAATGTTTCTATGGCATCAGCTGAAGATCTACATTTCCTGAGGAGAACAGTAAGAAAACAACACGTAACTTATTAGCTAAATTTAATCATCTGGCTGCTTTATTTCCTCTAACTGCTTTTAGAAGTCTTGTAAGGATGACTTTTAAGTCATAAATATATTCTTTTGGTTTCTATATACCATTTTGGTCTTGGACCATATTTCTCTAATGATCTTTAAGTTTCTGATGTATTCAACCCACATAAACAACCTGCATCTGTTTCCAAGTGTGTCTGAGGACAAGACACACAGACAGAACGTCTGGCACACAGCTCTAAATAGGAACCACTGAATAAGCTGTATAGGACCTGACCATATTTGAAGTGATCAATATATGCATATATATATATCTGTTGTCTTAGATTACTACCGCCATATTTGTTTACACACATGCCTATATAACTGAAGAAATGACTTGTGTTTCTTTGTCAGTCTTGTACTGAACCGGCCGTAATAAACTGCTCTGATAAATCCCCAGTCTTGTCTTAGGCATCTTTCATCAATTGAAACATCTTAATTACAAGTCTAAAAATGTTTACAGCTCTGTTTTGGTTTTACTCTGCACATGACCTAAGCAAAAGATTTCAGGGCTTTGATCAGTTGTATTTCTGTTAATATGGTAGCCCCCCACCCCTGCATAATCAGAGCATTTTGGAGATTACTATGATTACTGTCTTGAGTTTTTTGGTCACATAAATTTCAGTCACAAGTCCAGAGAGGCTGAGAGTAGCCGGGAAATGATGAAACTTTATGGAGTCACAAGCTTTATAGACCAGTTGAAATGATAACAGGTCAACATTTCATCCTACAAATTTTATAGGGGTTGTCGGGCTGTCAGTGACACAAACACAGTCCTGTGAAGAAGTCCAATCAGAGGTCCATGCTTGGCCAAAAACACCACAGTCCAATCAGCTTAGTATTAAGCAGGAAGAGGTGGGAGCTACGAGTGTGACGACAGTAGAAAGGGACTGCTCGCGCATTAACATAGATGCTAACAGCTTCAGAAGCAGTTTAACCAGATCTGGACTGCATTTCTTGATTAAATGAAGAACAATTAACAACACTAAAAGCCCTTCTTAAGAGAAGGGATATTTTTGCTCCACTTTCGACATGATTTGGTGAGTTTGTTCTGTCATGCCTCATCTTTTATATTTTAAACCACACAGTAGTGCCCGCCTTCTACTTTATCTCATTGGCCCTTAATGAATGTGACTGACAGAATGATCATCCAATCACCTATCTGATATGCTTTTGAGAGGTTCTGCCCTTTCCAAACACTTTCTATGTGCTGTTGCCTGGATGGATTAGTGAGTCAGATATGATTTCAGTCGCTAATATGTGCTAATCTGTGATCTTCCTTACTGTAAGGAACATTTATGCTTGTACAGGCCCAAAACATTATTTTTCAAACTTGAAGGACAAACCAGAAATGCAGAATGAAAGTTTATCTTTAAAGTATTCAGCCTACACTGTTGTTTACAGGATAAAGACACAGCCATGTTTTAAATGACAAGTTCACTTGACGATTGTTAGCATTAACGTTAGCCCTGAAGCTTCTGTTGCACATTATAAGTTTAAGCTTCATAAAGTGACACATTTTTAGAATAGTCCACTACACAGCAGCAGATAATTACGGTTGGAAGTGTAGGTTTAGTTCACTAAAAGGGCGTCCATTAAGTCACATGGTCAACGGCATAATTTTTGACATCCAACTGAAAAGGAGCGTGCAAAGTCAGCATCTCATTTCAGTTTATTGATAGCCTAACAGTTCTGTCCACATACCTCATAATGCACAGCGGCTGTTGTCCCTGATATGTCTCCTTTCCTTTATGTCATTTCCTCACTTTCTCTCTTAACCTCCACCAAGGAAGTCATGTTTTTGCCGCATATGTTTGTTTTTCTGTTTGTTAGCAAAATTACACAAAAACTACTAGACAGATTTTGCCGAAATTTTCAGGAGATTTTGGTAATGGCCCCATTTAAAAATGATTAGATTTTGGTGGTAATCCAGATAACTGCTGCTAGTGGACAATCATTTTTGCTCAAGAACTTTCTAACTAATAATGATATCAACATGATTTCGAACATTAGGTGTGGGCTTTCAGGGTCAAGGAATCATATTATGATGGTAACTTTATCATGGAACTATTGCTTAAAGATGTACAGCAATATGTGAGCTAACTTGGCGGAGGTTTGCGTTCTCTGAGTCTCTTTCTAGTTCTTCCTGTTTTCTGATACTATCCACTGTCCTTGCTTTCTAACTAAAGGCACCAAAGCCAAAATAATTTTAAAAAATGTTAAAAATAATAAAATACATACATTGTTCAGCTCTGACCCAAAAGTCGAAGTCTCAATCCCAACCCTTCTCTCGCACCAGGACACCCACGCCCACATGCCGCCTCCATTATTCTTGTTTACAGTGACGTTTCCCTCGAATGCTCCAACTCTCAGCGCTGATTTATAACAAATCTGAGGGAGCTTCTCCTGCTTTAAAACATCAGACACAAATGATCTCCACTGTGAGAGGAAGGACAAAATCCTCACAGTCCTAACAAGTTCTTATCAGATACACCAGGCTGAGCCGTTTTTTCTGTTCGGACTGTTTGTGTGTGAGTGTGTAAATGGCTTTGTAAGTGTGTGTGTGTGTGTGTGTGTGTTTGTGTGTTTGTGCTGTAGCCACAGTGACGGCTCTGATCAGAGGGCCTGTCTGTCCGTAGGTGTCTGGTTCCTCCGCCTGGCTGGCTCAACCCAACCCAGTCAGTTTTCTTTTTTCGGGTTGTTTGTTGCTTGTGTGCCACTGAACCTGTTGTGTAATACTTATAAAAGATTTAAAGGGACAGGAGGCCTTTAGAGAGTGGTCAGCGCCACAACCAGGAAGGAACAATGCAGCACCCAGAGCGAACAAAAACCACCTTAATATCTTCACTTTAATATCTAACAGGGAAAATGAACTAAAGACAGAAAGTTAAATAGCCGAGGGATTCAACTGCAATACAACAACAAAGTCTAACAGATAAATGGACAAGTGGGACTTATTAACTCTTCCAAAGAAGTTGTGTTTTTGCTGACATTTGTTTGTTTCTTTGTTTGTAAACAGGATAACTCAAAAGTTAAGAAACCAATTTGGAGGAAATTTTCAGGAAACATAAGTCATGACAGAAGCAAGAAGTGATTTGATTTTGGTGCTGATCTGAATCCTGATGTGGATCCAGGAATTTCTTTAACGATTTGCTGACATTAGGGAAACAGGCAGTTCTCCATTTTTCATAAATAACTGGAAAAGTTCTAAAAATATTCTGTCAGAAGTTTCAGGGAATGTTGGTCATGGCACAAAGAAATTGGTGGGGATCTGTATCCTGATGTGGATCCAGGAATTTTTTTAAAGGAAAAAACATTTGTGGATTTGCATGACATTTTCAGAGAATATTGGTTATGACAGAAGCAATAATTGAAATAATTCTGGATGTGATCTAAATTCAGATGTGCATTCAGGATTTTTAATGATTTGTTAAGATTAAAAGAAAGTGCAGTTTTAAAAGTATTTTTTGCTTAAAACTCAAAAAGTACTTAATGGATTTTAATGACATTTTCAGGGAATATTGGTCATAGCACAAGTTTTTTTAAGTTTATGTTTGGGATCTAAATCCAGATGCAGATCCAGGAATTTTTTAAAGGATTTGCAGACATTAGGCAAATGGGCCGTTCTCCATTTTTCATTGATAACTTAAAAAGTTCTGAAAAGATTTTTTTAAGTTTCAGGGAATGTTGGTCGTGGCACAAAGAAGAAGTGATTACATTTTGGTGGGGATCCGTATCCTGATGTGGATTCAGGAATTTACAAAGGATTTGTAAACATTGCTAGAAAGCGTTGTTTTTCATGCTCTTTGCTAATAACTCAGAAAAATTCTCATTAGATTTGCATGACATTTTCTGGTAATGATGATCACGACACAAGCAAGAAGTGCTAAGATTTTGGTGGTGATCCGAATCCAGATGTGTATCTAGGATTTTTTTTCAAAGATCACTTAACAGTGTGAGAAAGTGCAGTTCTCCACATTTCACTAATAACTCAGCAAAAAGGTGATTCTGCAAGGCCATTAAAAATCGATCATTGAGCTTTACAATTTCCTTTATTCGTTGAAATGACCCAAAAAGTGTAAAAGCAAAGTCCATAGTTCATGTTCTAGTACTGACTGCACCTAAAGATCAGAACATTGTTTTAACAAAAACCTGAGTCCAACAACTTTTTCTAAAACTGTTGTCTACAAAGGTGACATCAGAGGTCCTGACCTCCCTTTATTTTGATTGGTCAGTGAGGTAGAAGTCACACGAGCACAACATTGCTCCAATAGTTGAACTGTTATCAACTGAGAGGACATAGGTGCAAAGTCTGATTAAAGTTTTTAGCTTTGATACCTCAAGCACAAAAATCTAAACCTGTCTCCCATGTGCCAAGACCAATATTTCCTATCCAATATTTATTTAGCTTTTTTAGTTATTAGCAAAACCGTGGAAAACTACTCTTGTAATGTTAACAAATCCCTTTAAAAAATCCTGGATCCAGATCTGGATTCAGATTACCACCAAAAACAAATCACTTCTCCCTTGTGCCATTACAAACATTATCTGAAAATGTCATCAAAATCATGTGTTTTTGAGTTATCAGGTTAACAACTAATGATAAACTAAACAACAACAGAAAAACATCACGAAAAAAAAAAACCTAAAAAAATGGAGGTAATAGTTTATGGCCCGAAAGTGAAGATATTTTTTGTACGACAAAAATCAAATGTGTACTTCGCATGTAAAATGGCTAAAGACCCTCCTCAGCTCCACCTGAAGCTCAGTTGATCAAAAGCTAGTGAGAGACCAGAACCCCATCGAGGCTACAAATCATCAGCAGGTGACTTTAGTGAGACTAAGTCCATGTTTTACACACTCTGGTTACTGCAGTGAAGTAGTGTCTATTCTTTGTCTGTAAACAATAATGTACTTGCGAGCTCGGAGACTCGAATGTTTACAGTTGCTTGGAAACGGAGGGATGTCTGCCTCATTACTATGGTGATCCAGCTCACAAAACACTGACGAGTCATCTGCATTTCAAATCCATTGAACCAAACTATATTTTTGAAGGCCACGGTGAATCATCAGGCTATTTATGAAGGTCATGACTTTGTCCCTAAAGCTTCACATTATCAGTGTCCAGGACAAACCTGTCCAGGAGAGGCTGGAGCTTGCAAAGAATTACCCTCCAAAGTCGAAAAATGACTTAGGGTACACAAGCTTCAGCCCGACGCTAAGATTATCTTTGATTAGCAATAATTCTTGGAAAATGGACTATGCGGAGCAGCTTTAGATAATGACACATTGTTGATGGTATGCATGTGAAGAACCACTGAGTGATAAAAAGCAGACAGTCAGTGGGATGTACCCAGCAAAAGACTTGAACTTGGCTGAAAAGTTTTGCAACTATTTGCGATTAGGATTTGATAATGTTCAAGCAGGCAGCATAGATCCTCTGCTGATGTTGTAGAGACGTATGGAGCTGTAACATCAAGTTTTATCAGAAGACGAAGTTGTGATTTTACATTGACTGGCATCATATCACTGAATGTACACGCATTCAGGTTATGATGAACATGAACTCTTTCTGTCCTCCAGAGAAAAAAAAGAGCATGACATTGACCCACTGGTTTGTTAAGTGTCTTGGGATTAACCCTGTGCAGCAGTTGGATCTGCCTGATTCAGCGTCTTAAATCAGGCAGATCTATTTTGCCAAGTTCCAATCTACAATGATTGTGAGTGGCCCAAAGCAGCATGGCCCATTCACCGTCCTCGAAAGAAGGAAGAGGTGGGAGCTACGAGTGTGACGACAGCAGGAAATGACTTCTCGTACAGAGATTAGCATAGATGCTAACAGCTTCAGCAGCAGTTTAATCAGATCTGGACTGCATTTCTTGATTAAATGAAGAACAAATACCAACACCAAAAGCACTTCTTGAGAGAAAGGATATTTTTGCTCCACTTCTGACATGATTTGGTGAGTTTGCTCTGTGTCGTGACTCATGTTATACACTTTAAACCACAGTGCTGCCTGCCTGCTACTTTATCTCATTGGCCCTTAATGAATGTGACAGAACGATCGTCCAGTCACCTGCCAGATATGCTTTTGAGAGGTTCTGCCCTTTCCAAACACTTTCTATGTGCTGTTGACCAGATGGACTAGTGAGATGTATTAAACAGTCCATCTGTTGTGTCAGATTAGATATCAGTGGCTAATATTTACTAATCTGTGATTCTCCTTTGTGAACATGAATGCTTTTACAGACCCAACATTTTTTAAAACTTGAAAGACAAACCAGAAGAGCTGAGTAAATGTTTATCTTTAAAGTATTCGGCTCACACAGTTGTTCATCCGGGTTAAGACACAGCCATGTTTTAAATGATGAGTTCACTTCCAGAGAAACAGCTTCAAAAGCAGATTTGAACCACATTTCATCATTAAAACATACATACAAAACAATTAACAAACTAAAAGCATTTATCAATAGAAATATAATTTTTCGCTCCACTCCTGACATGTTTTGGCGAGAGTTTGATCGAAGAAGTGGCCCAAATCTTATATTTACACCACTGCAGTAGTGACTGTCTACTACATTTCCTGATTGGCCTTTTATGAATGTGATTGACATAAAAATCATCCAATCATCTGACAGATATGCTTTGGAAAGTTCTGCCCAATTCCAAAGACTTTCTATGGGTTGTTGCCAAGATGGACTAGTGAGATATATTACATGGTCCATCTGATGTGTCAGGTTATCTTGAGATAACATCTGTTATGATTTGGTGCTTTACAAATAAAGATTGAGTGATTGATTGATTGTTTTTACCTTATTGGAAAATCAAGACATTGAATTTCAGCAAATCAACTGTAAAAGGTAATATCATTATTTTTGATCATAAGTCCCCAACCACCAAGCCACAGATCAGTACAGCACTGTACATCATTTAGTACTGGGCTGCAGAGAAAAAAAAAATTAATTACCGTTTGTTGAATAATGGAGATCGAAGGGTGTTTTAATTTGAAAGGATGACCCGATCCTCAAATATCCGCCTGTGCAGCCTGACTGTGCAGACTTAAGATATCGCCCCTCTGTCTCTGTCACCCCTGTGATGAACCAAAAACTTCAACCTGGACTGAAGTCGTCGTAAAACCTTGCTTCTGCACAACTTCCTGTTGTGGAAGGATTGAAATCAAAGGTAAGAAGTGAAGAAACACCAATCAATAATCAATAGAATCACCGGATCAGTTAAGACTGATGACCAACGGATGAAGCACACAAAATCAGCATCATGTGCAGGCCATTTCTGCAGCATTTTCCTCCATGCTTACAAGCTGTAGCCAGGGCTCAACATTATAATGGATTGCTGGCTGGATGGAGTGGGATTGACAGGCTCCAGGCCAGTTAAAATGCTGAATTGAAAAAAAAAAAAACCCTCATCAATCATATCAGTCCCACCAGAATTGCAAATTCACGATCGCAACAATTAATGCAAATTCAGGCAGTCCTTGCAAATCCAGTGTGGCCTCAACTATGAACAATCGTCACAGCTCTCGCCCCTTCCCAGCCTCGCACATCAACATCACTCTTCAGTCTGACGCCTTGTCTTTGCTTAAGAGGATGTACAGCTCAAACAGTGCACATTAAGGTCTAAAACCACCATCAAAGTCTGAGCAGCTACCTGAGGATTTATGTACAAACGGGTTCACTATTCTATTACATGCAGATGCAATGGAAAACAATCTTCAGTTCACAAGCTCTCTTCTACCGTAAACACATCCACAGATCGCTGCTGCGTGGGTGTGCGGGTGTTTGTGTATGAGAGTGAGCACACAAGTATCGAGGTCAGAGGAGGACTGTGTCCTGCTGCTGGCTGACAGAAAACAAGTCTGTAAGGATGTTTAGCTGAACTAGCAGGGGCGAACCTAACCTTTCTTGGTGGGGTGGACCAGCCCCTAGTAAAAGAAGGCACCCCCCCAGCACTCCTCTGTGAAAGCCGGTCCTCAACTATATTG
This sequence comes from Cetoscarus ocellatus, assembly GCA_037902135.1. NCBI lineage: Eukaryota > Metazoa > Chordata > Actinopteri > Labriformes > Labridae > Cetoscarus > Cetoscarus ocellatus. The sequence goes on along the minus strand of JBAMNC010000492.1, from coordinate 138,519 downwards.
TATGACATAAAACCCGGCCCTGGAACCACTGTCTTAGATGCTTTTCTGCTTTTAGCCTCAGTAAAAGCATTAAACATTTTAAAACCATGCACAAAGTGATGTATTTAATCATCCTGATCCCATTATAACAGTCATTCTAATTTTTGCCATATATAAGCGACCCTAGTCTATCATCATTAATAGCCATAGACTGAATCGGAGAAGACATCACAGATATGTAACAGCAGACGTGCATGCATACTGGTGGCAAGAAGATGGCATAAATTTATGGAGATAACTACAAAGATGCAGTGTGAATAACCTGATTAAAAGGGACAATAACTTAGCCAACTAGTCAGAAATGCCTTGGCAGAAGTTAGTGCTCTTGTGAACTTCCAGTTAATGATTTTTTTCCTTTTATTTAAAAATAAATGTATTTATTTTTATTTCCAGTCTTTAATAAAATTATTTAGCAAGAATGCCCAACAACATTCATGCCTGTAACGCTTTTTCAACTGAATTGGATTTTTATACTATATTTGGTGCTCTAGGAATACTTAGCAGAAGTAACAAAAGCATTTTATTTTGCTTACACCTACAGCTGATGTTGGCGTAAACAACCCTGAGGATGTTCCCCAGTTAAATTTTTATTATTTAAATGGATTCATAAATATTTTGAGCTTCTTTCATACACCCTACAGTAGTTTTATCTTTTTTTCTTTCACTTAACCTACATTTTACAAAGAATTAGACTGATAAATAAGCATAAAAGTTTGCCAAAAAATTAGTAATTTTCTTTTTTTTTCAAATGGGAGACAGGCAAGAAAAAAACAGATTTTGTCTAACCTGGTAACAGTAACTAAGGAGGGTGGGACTTGACAGAGTATTACTTCCTGTAAAGGGAGGAGTGTTCAAATGATTCATAAAGATTTTGAGTTTCCTTCATACACCCTACAGTAATTTTATCTTTATTCTCTCACTTGGCTTACATTTTTACAAAGAATCAGACTGATACATACACATAAAAGTTGGCCAAAAAGTGAGTTATTTTCATTGTTTGAGTGGGAGAGAGGCCAGAAACAACAGATTTTATCTAACCTGGTAACAGTAACTAAGGAGGGCGGGGCTTGACAGAGGATCACTTCCTGATAAGGAAGGAGCTTGACAAAGGGGCAATTGCTCTTTAACTTGCAAGAGAAAGCATCCAGGTAGGAGCTTGACCATGAGCTATTGCTAGTGAACACTATACCACCAGTTAGGCTCCACCCACAAAATACATCACAAAAACATGTACTAGTCCACAGCAATATGGCTGTACAGCAAGTGAACTCATGCAAACATCTACGGCCCTCTTGGATCCACAAGGAGTGATTCTATGACCACAAGAGCTCTTTATCAGACACCAGTGCTTCTAAGCCAATCAGATGTTGACTCCAGCTGCTTGCTTGTATAAAGCCAATAAAGAGCTGCTGTGCTGCTTGAGGAGACTGGGTAGCTCCACCCATCCAATGAGAGGCCAGCCTTGGCACGCTGGCCTGTGATGCAGCAGCTTTAGGAAGTCCAGTGCGTGTAAACTGGAGAGGAGCCAAAGAAGAGTCACCAAGAGAGCAAGGTAAACAACTCCTCTGTCTCTCCCTCTCTCTCTCAGTTCCCCATCTCCTCCTCCTTCCCTCTCTGAACCTGAGCCATGACATTTACCCCCTTCCTGCTCCCTCTCTCCAAGAGACACAGAGAGAAAGATAAACAGATCGAGAGAGAGGCACGAGCTGGCCGAGGAGAAGTTCAGCCCAGAGGTGTCTGCGTCACCCGATCTGTCCCTCCTAACTACGCAGGAACAAATGTATCTTGGGAAGAGTTTTGCCAAATCTCAGCGGCCTGGAGGATGAAAAACAGATCACATGACTTACCGAGCTGATGTGTAATAGCAGCATACAGGATGCTAACTGCTTCTACAACAAGCAGGCCGACTCAACAGTTTGAGCTCAGACATATATGTGCATAATCACGGAGGTAAACAATCGCCCCTCTCATGGCCACCTGGCAACACCTCCCTCCTAATGGCGTATATAGGGTGTAGTAGAGCTTCGTTGTAGGGCGGCCGCACCACATGATCGTTTTCACCCATCTGCACAAAAGTAATCATCCGCTTTCGTTCAACGATGGTCAAATTCCCCGGTAATTCTCTACAAAACGCTCAGCCCTAAGCTTCACTCTGATATTAACAACTCTCCAGAATATTCCTTTGTTAACCCCTTTGACGCAACTCTGCCCACCCGACACACACCTAACCATGCCACCACAACAGCACCTACAGAAACTGTGTCACATCATCAGCATCCATGTTGAAACTCCCGATATCAGCTCACACACAGCACACAAACACACATCAACACTCACACACATATATATATTTAACAGCGACAGGCAGAGCAGAACAAAACTACCAAGGAGGAAGAGGAAGAGGAGGAGAAAGCGAGGTTCGAGGTTGTCCGAAACCATTGTGTCGACTTCAGGTGGCAAACTCGATGACTCTGGGCTTCTGTTATCTCGGCTTCTGTTTCTCCTGACATGAAAAAGTGACGTAGCAACTAATCCAAAATCTCTCTCCCTCACTCTCCGACTTTCTCTCCCTCCCTCTCTGCATCTCCCTCTCTCTCTCTCTCTTTCAGCTTGCCTTTAAAAACACACGCACTCTTTTATTTTCATCTTGTTCAACAGCAGAACTGCTATTAAGACTGCTACTTCGATCTAACACATAGACAGACAGAGGCAGAGCAGAGCCTCGTGCACGCGCACGCACAGTTGTGCACATGCGCGCATGATCACGCTATTCCTCTTCCCCAGTGTGACGCAGCACTTAATTCTCAGTGCTTTTAAACCACTGTTGTGGCTACACAACACAACTTCTTGATCAGGCAGAGCCAGAGACACACTTGCTAGCTGCCACACAAGAGCAGCGTGAGCATTAGCAGAGTGCAGTTAAAGGGACCCTACCACCATGGCTCCCTGTGCCCCCACTCTGACGCTGCTGTGTCCCCATTTCCCCCCGTGTCCCCTTATAATTGGGTCTCTCTCCCTCTCTGTGTTTCTCTCGGCTGCTCTCCTCTCTGCTCTCAGTTAGACGCACTCTGGCTCCTACGTCTGTGAGGCTGAGCTGACTGAATCTCCTCAGTCACCTGACAGCCCGCTGCTTTTAAAGGCACATCACCAGCTTGTGTATCTGTTGCATAAGCACTCTGATGGCCTTTTGGCTTTTAAATACAGTCTTATTTTGGATTCCACTTAGCTCTAAATCTGAATGGAAAGTAATTATTGCCCAGGACAGTCTACTTCTTATAATTAAATTCAGTTTCAATCCTCATTTTTATTGATCTTTATAGACATTTAATGTGCAGTTTACGCCAAGGGACAATCAGGGCTGAGGAGTGTTTGAGTTAACAGAACTGTGAAAGGTTCAAATGCTTTCAAACATAAACTTTATCTACTTTACAGGAGAAAATACAAAGTCAAATTAAAATTCAGGGATTTTATGGTATCATAACCTTGTGTATGATTAACCAATTAACAACAATCAGGTGAAACAGAATCAACTACAAAAAGTCACATTGGCACTTAAAGTTTGTTAGACTCGATTCGGTTCAGGGGTCAAGGTGCAAAATCATTTAATTTATCACTTGGTTTCTCTTAATCAGGTAAACCAAAGCCTGTCAAAAGTGTAAAATCTAGCAACCCTTTACTAGTTGGGGCTGTAGTTGCAGCCTTTGGTTTGGTCATAAAGCCTATTGTTGCACTATGACCCAGAAATACACAACTGTGCTATGGATAATTTAGCTCGGAGTAATTTGGAATTACACTGAAATGTTGCATTTAAGTTGTGTCATGTGACACATTGGGAGGACCAAAGGCTAGAGGTGGTAGCAATGCTAATGTTAGCCCACTCTGCTTGATATTGTCAGTGAACGCTACATTAGCTTGTTTACTTTTATGAAATTAAGCTGGATTCAACCCATAATTCACTACTTTTTGATTTGCTTGCCCTGTCTGGTTCTTCTTTGGCTCGTCCAGCTTGAACCAAAATGCGGTTCGCTTGGAGGCAGACCAAGTTTGAGTGAGCTTTCACATCATCACAAATCAAGCTAACTTTCCCAAAAAAGGTGAATCAGAGTTCATTTGGTCTGGAACAAATGTGACCGGGTTATACTAAACAGGTGCTGATGAGCATTACTTTCATATGTTGGTTGAAACATCATTAACTGAAAACAGGAGGCTTCAAACTGGGATGAAAGCAGCCAAATTTTGCCACCAATCTAAGATTGTGGGAGACAGTTTTGTGTCACAGGTCATAAACCACTGTGAGACTTAGCACAGCAAGGTCTCTCTTAGGCAAAAATTTCAAAGCAGACTGGGGATGTTCAAGCTCTTTTGAAAAAGCACAAAGAAACGGGCAACATCAAGGACAACAGACACAGTGGTCAGCCAAAGAAACTTGGAGCATCTGTTGAAAGACTCATCATGCTTACTCCCTTCAAGATCAGATGATGTCCAGCAGTGCCATCAGCTCAGAACTGGCAGACACCAGAGGGACTGAGGTATGCCCATCTACCATCTTGAATAGTCCAGTCTGAAGTGGTTTTCATGGAACAGTTGCAACAGGGCCAAGCGACTCGACTACATCTGACAACATAGGAACTAAAGTACAGAAAGACGTCAGCAGGTAATACGGACAGGTGAGTCCAAGCTTGAACTAGAAAGCACTCGGGGAGCGCAAACCTCCACCAAGGTAGCTCACATATTGCTGTTCCATCAATAAGCAAAAACCTACACCTAGCACCCAGAACCATGTTGATATAATTATTAGTTAGACAGTTACTAAGCAAATATGATCGTTCGCTAATGGCGGTTATCTGGATCACCACCAAAATCTAATCTCTAAGTTGGGCCATTGCCAACATCTTCAGAAAAGTTCAGCAAAATCCATCCGGTAGTTTTTGCGTAATCTTGCCAACAAACAAACAAACATACGCCAGCAAAAACAGAACCTTCTTGGCAGAGGTAATAATCTGTAGCCGTGGTAAAATAATGAGTGTCTGCAGGCAACAGTGAAGCATGGAGGAGGGTCCTTGCAAGTTTGAGGCTGCATTTCTGCAAATGGAGTTTTTGGATTAATGGTGTCCTTGATGATGAGAAATACAAGCGAATATTTATCCATCATGCAGCACCATCAGGGAGGCATCTGATTAGCATCAGCCAATGTCATCATGAACCATCCTCAGGGTACAAAGAAGAACAAGGAGTCTTGGAAGAGGTGTCATGCCCCCCCCCCCCAAAGAGCCCTAATCTCAGCACCATGGAGTGTGTCTGGGATTACATGAAGAGAAAAAAGGATTGGGCCAGCCTTCACCCACACAAGATCTGTAGTTAGTTCTCCAAGATGTTTGGAACAACTTACCTGAAGAGGTCCTTCAAAAGCTGTGAGCAAGTATTTCTTGAAGAACTGATGCCATTTAGAAGGTAAAGGATGGTCAAACCAAATACTGATTTAGATTTTTCTCCATTCATTTTTCAACTGATAAAGATAAAGCATCAACACCTCTATTTGTGAAAGCAACTTCACAACATTTTTCACACCTGCCTAAAACGTCTGCACAGAACTGTATGTCAGAGGCTCAGTTTGGGAAGTCATTCATCCATCAATCAACATAGCAAGGGCTCCAGTCCAGATACTGCTGTCACGTGTTGATGTATCCTTGGGCAAGATGCTTAACCCTGTATTTGGTAAACTGCTGCTTTGTCCATCCATCCATCAATCATTCCTCCCCTGCTTATCCAGGGTCAGGAAGCAAAGGCAGCAGGCCAAGCAGTTCAACCTAGACGTTCGTCTCCCCCTGCAACACTTTCCAGGTTTTCCTGGGGGATCCCAAGGCATTCCAAGGCTAGACAGGATATTTAATCCCTCTTGCAGATTCCCAGTCCTCCCAGATGGACATGCCCAGGTGGGACACCAGGAGGCATCCTAACCAGATGCCCAAAACCCCTTCAACTGACTCCTTTCAATGCGAAGGAGCAGTGCCTCTTCTCGAAGATCCCTCTGGATGTCCTTGCCTGTCGTCCTATTGTATCCCAGAGAAATCTAATTTTAACTGATTGTATCTGCGATGAAAATGCTGCTTCAGTGACATGTAAAAGAAGCAATAAGGCAATATATCGTCACATTCCCCTTGCAAATACAGAATCGATACAGCCCCTAAGTGCTCTGACTGCAGTTGCAAAATGTTTGTTGCTAATTTCACTCATGCTGCTGTTCACAAAATAACAAAAGATGTCAGCAGAAGTCAAACTACAAGATTCAGAGCACGTTGAAATTTTTAAATTACTTCTAAGATCTCTTAAGACCTGAAATCAGTGTCATAAGTTATAGGATCCTTTCAACCTTGTCCATGTTTTCTGTTTTTAACAAAAAAGAAGAAAAATTAACAGAACTTCTGTAGGAGACATTGGCAATGTCCACAATTTATGCACATTTCAACACTACTGTATCATGGCCTCTGTATTGGACCAAGTGTCATATCGTGGGTTTACTGTAAGTACTCAGCCATAGCATTAAAGTGTGTGAATGTAAATGTGATACTGATGACAACTTACTTAGAAACTTCAACCATTAGTGAGTGAGCAGGAGTGACCTGCAGTAAACTGATATACACACTCAAGTCACTCACCATTACAATACGAAAGCATCTTTATAATGATAAGGTTGTTGAGTCTGCTTTTTGGGGCCACAGCAAATTGAAGAAAATTAAATATGCATGTCAGGTTTTTATTATATATATCTTAAAAATGTGTTCTTTGTTAGCTTTTTTGTTTTCTGTCTTTATTATCTATATCATTATATACTTGGGTAGATCTTTATATTCTGTATGCCTGTCTGTGAGAGGCATGTTTATAGAAGCGTATATGTATCAATATGTGCACATGTAGGAATAACATTTCAGGTATTTTTATACATTTACAATTTATTGAATTATTTAAATACATTTACAATTCTTTTTTTTTACATATATATATATATGTTTATATATTTTTTCTATATATATAATTTATCTATTGTATCTGGTATATTTTTTACAATTTTAATTTTGGTTGGTTTCTTGCATCTTTTTAAGCTATATGTAAAATAAATAAATAAAAATTGCTAAAAATGTGTTACATTTAGAAATAAACACATACATGGATTTACACAAAGCTGAAATTGTTTTTAGCATTTCTACATGAAAAACCATAAAGTTTAATTTGATCTTGCATAAAACACAGCATTTAATTTTGCTTGTTTTTTCCCTCCTTGACCTACTAACAATAATGCTGCTTTAGTGAGTGCAGGATGGGGGAAGTGTTCAATTATATTTATAGAGAGAAAGCGAGATGTGATTGAGCACCACAACCACACTTGAACACTTAATCAAGAACAGGCCGACCATGTTCGTACTTCCCCTTTCAGTTCTGGGTACTTCCTACCACAATTTCACACTAAAAGCAACACATAAAAAAGGCTATTCTGTCATCAAGATCTAACTGATGCAGATTTAGTGGTCATGAGAGTAATAATAATATCTAAACTGATATGACTTAGTGTATTAAGTGTAGCAAACTGAGGCAGGGATGTATTTGTCTCTTTAAAAACTCTGAATCCCTGTCTTAGTTATAAATAGTCTGTTTCGGTTCAAACGCCGGGACAGTTTATTTTAAGAATTTCGCTCTTTGTAGATTTATCTGATTGTTCACATACCTCGATCAGATGATTCTTCAGGTGTTATGTAATTCAGACAACAGAGCTGTGGGGAGATAAAAGGAGAAAAGAAGCCTTAGAGTGCAAAAAACAAACACGAGGCCCTCAAGTCAACAAGAATTCACAGAGCTCCTTTGACATAAAACATGAACTTCAATCAAAACAAATGCGGTCTATGACAAGACCCTGTGCCTGCCCTATTAAGCATGACGCACTTATGGTGGCACAGCAGCCATGTTGGGGATAATTCTGCTGACTGCATGCAACAGAGAGAGGGACGGGACAGGCGGATGTGGTTTTAATCAAGGCTGTGCATTGTTGTTCACAAAATCAGACACATTCTTAGAGTTCAAGTTTTAAAGCTGCAAGTTTTAACATGAGAATAAGGTCCAAAATTAACATATTAAATGTTTCTGAACCCATTAATCATGTGCTTTTAATAGACTGATAGGAAAATAAGGACAACACCACTCCTTTGAATGTCTTATTTCACTTAAAAAAAAAACCCTGTGATGGCTCTTACAACAAATTATAGGTTCTTTGCACCTTCTGATATGATACATTAACTTTGTGTTGTTTCCTAAACTAGTTTTATTTACTTCTCAGTCAGTAGTGAGCTCTCTTATTCCATAGTTATGCTACTACAGCAGAAAATTCCTTTCCAAGCAGACACAGGTTTTTATCTGCCAAAGATGTGAACTACTCTTAGATTAGGACAATACAAATTAAAAAAGCATTACTTTGAGAGACTTAGCTTGATTGTTAACCTGAACTTGTTTACTTGCATAGAGAAATGGTTTTCAATGCAAAACCACTGCGATGCACAATATTATCAACACACTGGTATCAAATATAATAGCTTGGCAGATATGAAAATTATACAGAAAAAAAACACGCAGCCAACAGACCAGCTGCACATATTTATCATATATATCCCTTTGACGAGCTGTCATATCTGCAGACTATGTGGATTTATCATCATACTTCTGAATGTCTACATAAAAAAATCAATATCAATTATTAGAATGCTCGTAATATTTTTACATTAAAATTTTATTGTTTATATCTGTCTCCATCACAAATAGACTGTCACAATGAGTAGAACAAGTCAGAACAGACTTTATACTCTTGACAAAATAATATCAGTGTTGATATTGGTGTTGGAGGTTACGAATTCTAAAACACTGAAATAGTGGATATTGGCAAAAATCCAATGTCATGCACCCCTACAAGACCTATGCGGTACAGTATTTCCAGCGCTCACTGTCCTGAAAAAGCTGCTTTTTGTCATTAAAATCCCTAACCTGACCCACCAGAAGCCCGTTCAATATATTTCACTGGTCCAACTGGGAAAGAGCCAAAAGAAAGTGTTTGGGAATGGGCAGTGCCTTTCAAAAGCAGGTGATTGGTCAATCATTTCATCAGTCATATTCATTACATGCCAATCAGATAATGTAGTAGGCGGGGGCTACTGCTGCGGGGTAAAGGACAGAACATGAGCCACTTTATAAAACAAATTCTCAGCAAAATGTGACAGAAATGGAGCGAAATATCCTTTCTTTATAGATGTTTATAATGTGTTATTTAATTCTGTCTTGATGAAACTGCTACTGAAGCTGTTCGCATCTATGCTAATCTGCGACGAGCAATCACTTCCTGCAGTCTTCTTACTCGTAGCTCCCTCCTCCTTCTGCTTGAAAGGACACTGATTGGGCGCTTTGGGACGCTCACAAGATGAATCTGCCTGATTACAGTCATTAAATCAGGCAGATTTATCTGTACTGCAAGGTTACACGATCCCAGCATTCTCAGTTGAAAAAAGTTCAACTTTTGAAATTGTGCTGTGCTCATTAATGTCACTTACCCTCAACGACCAATCAAAATCAAAAAGGGGTGGGGCTTCTAATGTCTGCTTTGTAAACAACAATGGAGAAAGTGATCTGGCTCGTACTATCAAGGAATTTTTTGGTCTTTAGCTGCTGTCAGAGGTCGGTTGTGATTCCTTTTCTTTCATGTTTTATTAGTAAATTATGTCCATGAATGAAGGCAAATATGAAGCACGCAGTTATTTTTGAACAACCTTATGGATAGAGCTGAGGAAAACAGAAGTCAAATTTTATAGACCAAAAATTTAAAATACTGGTGTGAACCCTGCCAGCCCCAAATAACACTTTAAAGCTGTTTCCTACATCTAAGTTAGAGGTGGGAACAGTTGTTATTGAATATAAAAGCAAAACACTTGATAACAAACTAAGAAATTGGTAACAAATCATTCAAAAATGTTTTTATATAGACTTAAAAATACGTTTCTAAATGCAAAGTAATTAATTTGAACATGAGATCAATTATAAATGACGAATGAAAATTTAGCATTTATCAGGTTTATTCAAAAACAATCCCTGGACAGAACAATTTTAAATCAAAATAGAAACAAGAACTACAACTACCCCAGGGGAAATTCTAGACCACTGTAACAATCTTCTTGGGCAGATCTGAAGTCGAGTTTAACTATCAAATTAAATTAGCTCATGTGTTGGTGTAAACAGCTGCAGTCCAGCAGACAATGTCCGGCAGGCACAAAGAGGAACAAGCTGGGTTCTGTCTCTTTCATGAGCTCCTCTGTTCTAAACAAGGCCGTTCTCATTAGGTCCGTCTGCATTTCTGAAGCACACAGTCTCTTTTATATGCTAAACTCAAATACAGAGCTTTGTCCCTGCTTACAAAAGGTAAACAAAGTTTTTTGTGTTTGTCATCTTTCTGCTGCTGCACCCTCGTATTACAGAGGTACGTGACAGAGTGCGCATTCAACAAGTGTTTTAATAAATAATTCATTTGCTCAAAACTTGGAAGAGTGCTTTCACAGGGGACGGCATTTATTCCAGTTATGATAACTTTTGGCTTTGACTCAAGTGTTGAACCTCGTTCAACTATGTTTTAAGAATATTTTTATGCTGCAGTGCGGCCTTGGTGACCGCCTGAACTTTGCAGTTTTCAGCACATATTTCAAAGGCATGCTTGAGCTATTTAAGCCGGAGCCATAATCCCCATTGTAAAGTATTAAATTTTCCATTATCCTTTATTTACAGGTCTAGATTTCCATCCGACATTTCATAATGCTGTAAATTTTCTTGCCTGCAGTGTTTGCAGCTCATGATGTCCTAATTCCCCACTGGAGCCATGGGATACGGAGCCCTCAGCTTCACCTTACAGGAGTGAGAAAGGAGAGCATCGGTAAAAGAGTCAGCTTTCACCCTGCAGCTATATGGCAAATGTAAGGGATCTGAGGGATCAGAGCACGTTTGCTCCGAGCGCGCTGGTGGATGCTGAGGGTATCGATTTGAAGGTATGAGATCTGTGTGCTCTGCTGGGATAAAGATGTCCTTGGTCTATATGTGCATACTATCCAAGTTTGGTACAGTAACGGCCAGAATACAGATTCTAGTCGAGCATTGGAATGTGTTTGGTGCTGCTTTTCTAACTAAGAATGTGACTTGTAGTATAATATTATTGAAAACACTTCATTCAGACAAGTAAAATGGTGGGAAACAAATTATAATGAGAAAATGGGGGGACTCAAATGAACTCTCTATTCAGGAATGGTTCAAAGAGCTGGCACAGGTGGCCTCATATAAAAATATATATTCTAGTTGCCATAACGGGACTGAGAAATATTTCACAAAGTGGGGAGATTATCTGAAATACATACAAAACACTAAGACAAGGGCTTATGCTGAATACTGTAAACAAGACACTATCCTTATAAGGAAGTAAACTCGAAAAAGAATGAATTACGGTGTGTGTTGATGGAGCACATATTTATTTATTTATTATTATTATAATTTGTTTTTATTTTATTCATTTTTAAAATTCTTTGAGGAGATGTAAAGATCTGGGTTTTTTTTTAAGAATGCCCATGAATGATAATATCTTTTTATTATTATTTTTGTTACTATTACATTTCATTGGTATTATCAGTACCTTTTTTTAAGTCGTAAAAATGTAAAACAGACTATGTGGGTTTCAGACTGAGATGTGACTTTGGTTTTGACTGTTCAAAAGTTCAATAAAGTATTAATTATACACATACATACATATATATATATATATGTATATATATATATATATATATATATATATATATATATATATATATATATATATACATATATACACACACACACACACATATATGTATATATATATATATGTATTATCAAAAACAACCACACATGATACTTTTACAATTTACGGACTCTATAAATGTTGGTTTCTTTGAAATATGAAAAGATCTCGGAGCAGCTATTTAACCCTTTAATGCCTGAAAACACAAATTATAACCAGAAATTTCTATTTTTTTGGAGCTGAAATGTTTATTTCACTTTCTACTGAAATCCTAAAAAAATCAAAATTTCCATAAAATTTAACTTATATATTTTTTGTATCTCATTTGATACATCAGGTTTTTGGCAACTCATAATCCATTTGAGGACATTTTTTTAAATCATTTATCTGATTGTATTCAGGTGTTTCTTTTTAGCAATTTGTTGATCATATTGATTAGATAGAGGTATCATAAAAGTATGTATCAAATATGATACAAAAGGCGTTAAATGGTTACAAAGGCTTATATTCTGGTTAAATGCGGATTATCTACATTACAGTAGATAAATATAATTCATTTTGGCCCATGTCCCATGGTCCCCCAACTCACAGCCTGTTTTTATTTTTGGACTGTATGTCATCTTTATTGTTGCTTTGTCTTTTAATATGCTCTGTCTGTTTTATTCCTATTATTGATGTTTGTTTTCTTTTTATGTGTTGACACCAACTGGCTAAATGGGACTGGAGATGGAAATTAGCCGCTTGGCTATAATCCCATGCATTTACATGTAAATGTTCATTAATGCATACTGTCCCATTTTTCAAAAATAAATAAATCCTAAATCCTAAAACTGTTTTTTTAAATTCTTTGTCTCAGTTTGTATCATTGGTGCATAAGTACAGGCACTGGCCGCCTCATTACATTCACCCACACATCTGCCTGTCTACACCAATAGCTAATTAGCCAATCACACGGTAGCAACTTGGTGCATTTGGGCATGTAGTCATGGTCAAGACAAGCATCACAATGGGGAGGAAAGTGATCTAAGTGACTCTCAGAAACTGCTGAGCTACTTGGATTTTCAAACAACTGTCTCTGTGGGCTACAGAGAATGGTCAGAAAAAGAGAAAATGCTGCCCGTGCTCCTTCTGTTTGTTTTGACGATGACAGGGACGGACCAAGAGGGCCACATTTATATTGTCCTCTTTTCTAGAGGCCCAAATTATTCCAATTTTTGGATATTCCTAAGTTTCCATGTATAATTATTTGTAATTTCACAAAAGGGACATGTACAAAATATACAAAAACAGTTCGGAAAAATATTTTGGTTGATTATTCCGCCCCTTTTAATAAGACCAGTGGATATTGTATTTTATACCACTGGAAAGCCTGATTAGTCAGCTTTACAACCAGGTACAATATGTAAGGATCGTGCATTCAGAGAATGAGAAACACAGCTAAACGTGCGGGTAGCACCCAAAGAAATTGCGCGAACGCTGGTGTTCCGGTACGCAGAGTGGTAGCATTATTTGGTGTCAGCCCTTGCACCATTTCCAAACTTAGGACCAAATTCGGTAAGACTGGTGAGGTCAATGACAGAAACCGAAGAGGGTATCCCAGGAAGATAACACCCCAACAAGACGGGTTTCTCAACCTTGCTTTACTGAGGAATCGCAGGCTTTCTTCCAGTTTCAGGGGATTTGGGCACATTTGTTTTTACTTCATTGTAAAGATGACTAATACGACTTTGGAGTGGTATAAAATAAAATACCAATGGAAATCATTAAATGGGAGAAATAATCTACTAAATTAATATTTCCAAACTTTATTAGGGGGCATCCCAAGTTAATAATTGAACATTTAAAAATTTACAATGAAATACAAATGGTAAAACTTTGCTCATGAGCTTAACATAAATACAAGCCATTTTATCTACACTATATTGCAAGTAACACAGTATTTACTTGTTATTAAACTGAATTTTGACAAATTTATTAAATTCATTTTTACAAATGCATTTGTTAATAAAACAATTTTTTTTAAAGTGCAGATGATTAAATTTTTTATTTTCTCTGAAATGTTGCTTTTATTATGATTTCATGGCAGATTTGGCAACATTTTCTGTGTATATTTATTTGTGTAACATTCTTATTAGGGTGACACATATTATCGTAACAAATTTGGTATATATCTACAGCCTATATTTTGGCTGCATTATTGGCAGAATGTGCAACGGTTTACCTCATCATCACTCAAGGTGCAATTATATAAATAAAACGTGTCATAATTATTAAAGAATAAAATGGGGTTTTTTTTTCATCAAAATGGACTGTAACCATGAAAGGAAATTGTCAATTTTAGTCAATTTGTAAAAATTTAAAAAAATAAATGATACTGATCAAATCTGAGAAAGTAACTTGTGGAGTCCCACAAGGTTCAGTATTAGGACCTAAATTATTTATAATTTATTTAATTGACATCTGTACATTATCTGACATATTACTATTGTTTAGTTTGTGAGTGATGCTAATTTCATTTGTTTTGGGAATAATACAAAGCATTTATGCTGATGATGAAAATAATGAACTGAAAATACAACAAAAACAAACAAAAAAAATATGGCGTTTGGTGGCACAAGGACCAACAGTGACATACACCAAAAACTTAGTTGGAAACCACTTATAGACCACAAACGTAAATTATCCAAATCTGTTGCAATACTTCACAAAACTAATAAAAACTGCCTTCAGATTTTTGTAGTGCCTTATATGTCATACGGTGCCCAAACCTGGGGAAGTACATAAATTAAATTAAGATCTAATAATCAAACTACCGAAAAGAGCAATTAGAATAATCAATAAAGTTGGATATCTGGAACCCACTAATCAGGTTTCATTGGTTCTTCTATGCTAACATTTTAAGACACTGTTTATTTAAAAGTTGCCCACCTCTGGACTACAAAGTTTATTCAGGGTTTTTTTATTATGGGATAGAAAGAAGCAAGAAATCACTCGCCACTACTCTTGATGTAATTATTTGTGATTGTTTTGATCGAGAGCCCCCTGGTGGTGGAATTCACCGTCTGTGCTTTTAATCCATCTTGCATAGTAAAGGCTAAAGATGGCAGCTTTTCTGCACTTATACCCAACTGTTACATGTTCTCCATATTTTGTGACAGCCTGTCGCCTCTCATGAGAACAGGAGTGTTTACTGTGACACCGGTTTGTGTTTACATTACAGTAGAAACATCACAGCTTAATGATAGATCCTAGAGCTGGTCCTTCCTGTCTGCTATTTGTGCTCTTCATCCAGTGGGCAGTGTGTTAATTTTAGCCATGTCATCTATCAGCCATGCCCGTTCCACTTCCTAAACCTTAATCTCTCCCTTGGAAGGCTGCCACGTCAGCTCCATTCATATTGTTTTTGGCCTTTATGGGAACAACAGGCGGAGTCCCTTCTTTATCCTCCTACGTATCTTTATTATATCATAAAAGTTATTACATCTAATGGTGATTCATTGAGAGTAAACATGAAAATGTTGTTCTGATATTACCTGTTTCGCTGTTACTGCTCAGACAAGGGAAAACAGGCTCTCTGGGGACGTCATCGTATGATGCAGCATCACGCACTGTGAGATAAAAGAGAATCTCAGAGCGCTTTATCCAGGGCAGTTCCTGGGAAAATCCCCGGCATTATGATTAGACATGTCAGACAAACAAGACAGTGAGTTAAGAATCTGCTCAGGGCTCAACAGTTTGAAAGAAGACATACAGCTTTAACAGTTAGGCAAGAAAATATATTCATTTTTTAAAATATACTAATGCGTTTTACAATGAGACATGGAGTCGGACAACATTATTTATATCAGTATAGTTTGTGTTGTTATATTTTTGTGTCTTACTTCATCCGCGTGATGAGTGCAATGTTGAGCAAACTGATGAAAAAAATGTGTAAAAAAAACAGTGCTTACATTAAGAGCCACAAACAGCAATACGCTTATGACAACAACATATTGTATTAAATTAATTTATAGGAAAGAAATATGGTTTTAAGAACCCATAATATTCTCTGTTTTACTGATGTGAGGCAAACTGGAACACATTTTCTGAAAGGTGAAGCAGACAACAAAAGGGGGCGGATGAATGTTTCTCATGTAGGGGTGCTTGTGAAAAATCCATGGACTAGCATTTGTTTTAAAAAATAAAAGAAAAACATATTTTGCATAGCATTAGACATTGACTGATCCCTCCTTCATCGTTTAACCGCCGTCACTAGAATGAAGATATGATCTATGGTCTATAAACCCAAGGCCTCATATTTTTCATCTTTTCAACAAATCAAAAATGGTCCCTGATGTCTCAAGAACATATTTATTGAAGTTTTTTGCTTAAAAATGCACTCATATATCAAATGAAGGCATGCCTATAAACCCCTCTGTTTTAGCCCTGCTAAGAACAGGATAAGTGGTGTAAATGCTTAAGAGCTCGGCTTGGCCACGCCCCCCTAGTGAAAAGGGTGTGGCCTCAGCTCTCCAGCACTGTTCTCTAATGTTTACTGTTGCTGTAAAGCTATGTCCTTACATGTTTGTTTTACTGGAGACAGTAATAGGCTGGACAAACCCTTGGCTTAATGATCTTCTTCCATCTTGAGGAGGAGCACATCCCCTTATGACATTATAAGGAAATTTTTTAAAAAATGGACCGTTGGAGTGCACATTTTCTGATAGATGAAGTAACCAATAGAGGAGAAAGGGGAATTTTTCTCATTTAGGGTCATTTGTAGACAAGCGACATACTTATATTTCGGTTTAAAAATGTTTTTTTGTTTTGCATACATTTCTCTGCTAGTATGGTGATAGAACTTCAGGACCATATCATCCAAGGCCCCAAATTTTACTCCTTTTCAATAAGATCAAACTGGTCCTTGATTTCTCCGGAACAGATAAAGCAAGTTTCATGCAAAAAAATCACTGTTAAATTTATATATTTTATATTAAACTTTTGCATGCCTATAAACCCCTCTGTTTTAGCCCCGCTCAGAACAGCCTATTTAATGAAAACACTCAAGAGCTGTGTCTGACCACGCCCCCTTGGGTAAGTGGGTGTGGCTTTAGCACTTAAACACTGAGCTCTAATGTTTACTGTTGCTGCACAGACATATCTAGACATGTTCCTTGTCCTGGAGGAAGCACCTGGCAAGGGATGTGTCCTCTCTCCGAAGGGAAGCGGCATATTCCCAATGACATTATTAAGGGAAAATTTTCCAACTGACTGTTCGAGCACAGATTTTCAACAGAGAGACAACGAACAACAGAGAGAGGAGGGACTTTTCCCACAGGGGAGTTTGTAGACAAACCATGGACCATTTTGGTTTCATAAAAAAACCTTGAATTATTTTTATTTATCTACTTATGTTTGGCTTAATTTGGGACAAGCAAGACCCCATGTAGTGTCCCCCACGTAGTGAAGGAGGCAACGTGTGCTCCAATGACATGAAAGACAGAAAACCACAGAGAGGGAGCATATTATGAGACATTTAGGACCTCATATCCTTCGTCAAGTAATGGACTTTGAGACTGGCAGTTAAATGGGGCTCTTTGACATAAATCATCAAATATTTCACCATATTAGCTCATGTGCTCTAAATGTGCAGGAATGATTATTTTTGCTCATGTTGCCCTGCCCTACTGTCACCATAGCACTATAATTGTGGTTCTAACATTCATCTAACAGTAGCCACACCTTACATTTAAACTGAGCAATTACACAGCCAGCCAATTTGGCTCTGAGTGCTTGAAATTAATTAAATAAATAGTAAGCTGCTGCATTGTTTGCACTTAATCATGGGTGTTGCTGCCTGTTAGCTGTGGAGAATTAAAGTTCTTACCTTACACAGACAGATGAAAGAAATTCCTCTCCAGTCTGTGAAAAGAGAAAAAGCAAAATTTGTCCAGAAGGCAAAAAAATTTCAACTTCAAAGCTTCATTATAGTGTTTGGGTCCATTCTTCAGGATATATTTATTTCCCATGAGAATGTGTTGCCTTACTGTTCAGGTGAATTCTGCCTTTTTGGGGGGTTGGTTTCAAGTATTCAGCCCATCTGTCCAGACTCGTGATGGATGCTGCTGCTGCTCCTGTCATGAGAGATCAGGCCTTAAAGTGAATAAAAACACATTTAGGCTTCACTTTCAACGCCTCATACTCTTGTACCAGTCTTGATCTCACAGTGATCTAAGAAAATAAATACCACTTACTCTGTCATGTCCTGGAAATCAACACGGCTTCACTGTTTTCATTCCTGCATTTCTTCATTTATGTTCTCAACCTACAGATGTTCTTAAAGGGATACGCCAACATTTTCTTTGTTTTCATGTCTTGCCTCACTCTCGACTCCATGACAAGCAGATAGACACCATTCTTTTGAATGTGCGTCCAGTAAAAAGGCAGAGACGGGCAGAGCTCACCCACCACTAATTAGCTTAGCTTAAACACTGGGAGTCAATGGGTAGTGTTAGCCTGCCTCTGCCTACAGTCATCACATAAACTCTTCAGCAACTCTAAATGGTCCTGTGTGCTCGGTGTGACTCAATTTTTACTGCGTTATGTTACGTTATCTATTTTTAGACTAAGATTAGCACTTTATGCAATTTTCTAAAGAAATATATATGAAACTAAACTAAACTAAAGACACATGCGCAAACCACCGCAGCTGTGCTTGTAAATAGGTCAACAAAACAAAGTCTCTGTTTACAAGTAGAAGAAGATTGGCACTAACGATTATGGCCAACTTTGTAGGAGAGGACAAGGATGATTTCTTTGGGATTGACGAAGATCGTCAACCTGACCTATTTGAACCAGGATCAGGACCGTTCAGAGTAATTGAAGAGTTTATCTGATGACTGGAGGCAGAGGCAGGCTAACGCTACCCATTGACTCCCATTGTCTGAGCTAAGCTAATCAGCAGTGGGCAAGCTTTGCCCGTCTTTTTCTTGTTACTGCACGCACAGTAAAAAGAATGGTGTGTATCTGCTTGTCATGGACTCGGGAGTGAGGACTAGTGGTTCCCAAGCATTTTCCTCAAGGCCCCCCCGCCCAGTTCTACCACTTGGGGCATACAAAAAAACGTGGTTAATTTCTTTACAAAGTAAGCATTGATATTGTTTCTGTCTGTAAAATCTGGTTAAAATGGGCTTAAACGCAAACATCATTAAAGGAAGCATGTGTTCAGTGTGTACTTAATTTTTTGTTGGTATTTATTTAACAATCTCGAAGCTGACGGACCATCTGGCGTGTTAAACTATATTCATGTGCTCGAAGTAATCTCTGTGTGTTATATTTGTATTCATAATGTAGATATTGTTTAATGACTATTAACTATTTATCTATAAGTATCACTTTGTACCTTATTTTATTGTTGAATTTACATTTCAAATTTTACTGTTTGTTTATTGTATTTTTTTGTATATATTTGTATTTTTAATTTTGATCATATACATTTTGTTTATCTCTTACAAATTGAATTTGAGGTCTTCTTTTAAAATTTTAAACATTACTTTATGTTTCTTTAGCATTTTATTTATAATTTTATTTAATATTTTGTTTTATGTTTTATTATATTTTAAGTATTCATATTTTTTATTTTCACGATCATGTATCTTTATGAATATATAACATTTGATATTTTTCTTTAATATTTTAACATGTTTTTATGTATTTAAGGATTTTAGTAGTTCCTGTCTGTTGGTTTTATTGCTTTATTATTCTTATATATTTTAATTGATCATTTTGATTTTATTGCTTATTTTATTAAAGGCATTTATATTGTGTACATTGTTTAATGGCAATTATTTATTTATGAGTATTAGTCTACCTTATTTTGATGTTAAGTTTAAGTTACAAATTTTACCATTTATTTCCTTATTAATATAATTTTAGTATTTATTTGTATTTCTTGTCACATCTATATATTTTATTTCATCTTTTTGTTTATGTTATTTCAGATTTTCTTTTAAAATTTTTAACAGAGTTTTATGTATTTTTGGCTTTTTATTTATTCCTGTCTGTTGATTCTTGGTTGGTTTTATTGACTTCTTTTCTTTTCTTAAATATCTTCAACAATAATCCTGATTTTATTTTTTCCTTTTATTTTAGCTATTTAAGTATGACTAAGTGCAATACCTAGTGCAACATCCTTACTGTCAAAATGGCACATTCATATTCATATAGTATTTATTAATTCTTTGGCCTTTAACAGTCCAACTTTTTCATAATTTATCTTGTTTTTTCCTTCCTTCCTTGATAGTTTTTGCTAATTTTAATTTCTATTATAATTCTATCTTATTTCAGTGTCTGTATCTTTAAATCTCTTATGCTACACTGAGAAAAACAACAACAAAAACAACCAAACTTCCTCTTGAGAATTAGTGAAGTATTTCTGACTCTGGAGATATCTGTAACTCTGTGCTTTAGTTACTACAGTATTTCTCAGGTACTGGGGCACGACTGCAAAGGAGGCGTCGTCAAAGCTAAATGGGGCGTGGCTTGTTTGGGCATGGGGCGTGGCCAAATTGGGCATGGAATTTTGAGTGCCTACCCCATGTTCCAGTCCAAAATTCAACACTGTGACTGGCAACTTGCCATGACAGTTTTTTAAAACTAATTTTTTTGTCTAATGTAGAATATTTTATTTTGGTAGAACTTGAAATTTGGACTCAAGACGTACATTTTTATTTAGGTCCTGAAAGAAATATGCACACGAGTTGCCGCAATAAATCAATTTAATTAATTAGTTAAGTTTTTTGTTGCAGGAGATTTAGAAAATAAATAATTAAGATTTTTTCCCATGACTCAATCTGCTGCTCATTTTGACACACCGGTTTATGTTTTTGGAAACAGTGCCACTTCCCATGCTGATGAAGACGAGCATGTCTACGTCCAAAGTACATAACCTGCCTTTAATTAAAAAGTTAAATAAAACTGCCTGCATTCCTGAGAGGGAAAGTGAGTTTAGTTTTGTGACATATTTTGATAAAATTAAGGCAAAAATATATTAATGCAATTTCTGTTATTTGCAGTTTTTTTTTTCTTTAAGAAGGAAAAATAGAGATTACAATCAGAAATTGAGTTTTATAAGGAAAACCTTGGATTATATTTTTAGGACACATTGCCCAGCCCTAGAATGGGGCTTATCTATTATTCATGTGTGGGTTTAAGAATAAGGGCTAATAAATACTACTGATTTCTGTGTTTGCAGACTAGACCGTAAGGAAGAAATTATCATTCACATGTTTGGAAGTATTTAGAAAAAGGCTTCATGATTTATTTAATTAAATTAAAGTGTTTATATGTGTGTGCGTGTGTGGGCGGGGGGGCACAAAAGAAAGTAATTGAGAACCACTGAGTTAATATTAGAGCCAAGACTGCAGAAACACGCCATCCTGTGTCAGATCCGAGTATTGCACCAGGAGGGTTTGTTTACATCAGGAATAAAAAGTGCGTATGACATAGAAACCTCTGGATGGATGGAGCTGAGTCAAAGCACTGGCACAGCATGCGCACACACTTTTAAGCTAGAAAAAAAGGGACAAAAGTGAGCTTTTGGAGAGCATCAATGACAATTATTTGAGAAAAAAGGAACTAACTGAAGGGTTTCTATTTGTGAATATAAGTGCTCAGAAAAACAATATTACATAATTTTCACTTCAAGCCTATTTACAGCAAGAGGCTGTTGAATGAAGTGGAAGATAATTACGCATTTATCCCACATTTCCCATACGACAATTAAAAATAAGTATGCTCAGCTTGAAAACACTTGAAAATACTGAAGCACAGGTATAATAATAACAACATAAACAGGATAGCTCATAACATTTCCTGTAAAAAGTGCAATAACGTTATATAATTTCATGAAAACACAATTTTAGCAACACATAAAAAAAAAATCACATCAAACTGAACATATTCCAAGTAAGATGTGCGTAAAAATGTAGAATAACAACTAAAGTAATAATAATTAAGTCAAAAAGTGTCAAAAACAGACCAAAATCCTCCCAAATAAAGACAAAAACAACACGTACCTTCTAAGTGGCTTGACTACGCAGTACCGCATGGATGCTCAGACCACTCACTCCTGAGGTAAATTCAAGTGCGCAACATCCTCCTGCAGCAGCACGCAGCCACACACCACCTTTCTCCATCACAGCCTCGCCTCCTGTGAACACCTCAGAGAGGAACATGAGGCACAAATACGCTCGGACATGTTTTATAAGAGCACAGCTGGGAACAAATACCTGGCTTATTTCCGGGTGAGGTTGGAAACTGCGCACTACATGGCATTAACCGAGCAGCGGGCATGCGTAATTCTTATGCGCCTTTGATGGGAAAATAGATGTTTTTAGCTGGTTTAGAGACAGACTACGTAAAATATAGAATTTAATGTTATGGTGTTTGATATAGAGTCAAGTAGGGAGGAAAACGCGGTTTTTAAGAGTACTGAGAGCCACCTAACGCCCACAATGGACGCACTGTAACCTATATCCATACATATGATGGATTGGTGTATGCTCCACTGGAGTACCCACTGTCCTGGATGTAAATAAACACTCCCTTTAAAGAATAAGAGCAAACTTACCCATCACGCTCTCTCCAAACAAGCCAGGTGTCTTAATCTTCTGTCCATCGTCTTCATAACTAAAGAATTCTCATTTATTTTCCATTTATTATCAAATCCTCTGAGCCTCCCTGCACTGATGAACAGCCTCGTCCATCGACATTCTCGCAGCAACACAGCCAGACCACGCCCAGCCTCACACACCCCCGTCTTCTGATTGGACGAGCCGAGAAAGGCCTACATCAGGTCACGTGGTCTTGACGCATGTTTACAAACAGGCGCAGAGCGGGAACAGAGCGAAGGCGAGGCAAGAGGATTCACTGCTGAGAGGTTCCGGCTGTAATCTGTTTTCCAGCACATTCAGTATACCGATCAGGCTCAAGATCTGCTTTGATTGAATTTAACAGTCACTGAAATACTGACTTCACTTTAGAAATACAGTTATAAAAGCCATTAAGGGCGTTTTACTTGAATTTCCCTCTATGTAGGACACAAGCTGACATCAGCTGACATCAGCTGACACTGGCTTCTGGAAGATTCCTTTCTATGATCATTTTTAACCCCCACACTCACTAAGCATGAAAAAGGGTTTTTTTTTTTTAAAGAAAAACTACAAAAAAATGGTTATACATTAATATTATGATCTGCTTTTTTCCACACTTGACCTAATTATTAATATTAAATCCTAACTAAGTTTTAGGATTTTTTTTCAAAATTTTATTTGAGTTTTATAACAAATGCATCAAATGCATACATTTGCAAAGAGTTATAAATAAAATGTAAAATAATGAAAAACCCTGAAATAAGCAGTTAAGATATCCCAACTAGACAGCACTCGGAAAGCGCAAACCTTCACCAAGGTAGCTCACATAATGCTGTTACATCTATAAGCAATATTTCATGATAAAGTTACCATCATAATATGATTCCTTGACCCTGAAAACCCACACCTAGCACTCAGAATCATGTTGACATTATTATTAGTTAGACAGTTTATCTGGATCACCACCAAAATCGAATCATTTCTAAGTGGGGCCATTACCAACATCTCCTGAAAATTTCAGCAAAATCCGTCCAGCAGTTTTTTGCATAATCTTGCTAACAAACAAACAAACATACGCTGGCAAAAACATAACCTCCTTGGCAGAGGTAACAACACTAAGAGCCTGGCAATAGTATTGCGATAGGGACTGATCTGACTTTTGAAGACAAACAGATATTGAGTTTTACTTTCTGGGACACTGTGATGTCCATGGCTGGACAAAAGAAATAAAAGAATTAATTAATTAAAAAAAAAAACAGCTTGGAAAAAGAAAAAAATGTTGAGTTAATCTTTTGTAAATTAGAACAAAATTTCTACATTTTTTAAGTGTATTTTCAAATACAGCTCCCATCATGAAAAACTATTCCTTGTACAAATAAAGCTGACGACCCCTGCTTTAGAGTCGAAATGATAAACACAAACTCAGATTCCAATAAAGTTGGGATGACGTGTAAAACAGAATATAATGATATGTGGATTCTTTTTGACCTTTATTCAACTGAATACACTACAAAAACAAAATATTTCAAGTTCAACCTGATAAACTTCTGTGTCTTTATGGAAAATATTTACTTATTTTGAATTTTATGCCTTCAACATGTTCCCAAAAAGCTGGGACAGAGGCTTGATTACTACTGTGAGACATCACCTCTAATTTTAACAACAGTTAATAAGCATTTGGGACTATAAAAAACATCATACATCAATATTATAATTTGCTTTCATTGAGCTATGTTGTCCTAGATCAGGCCAAATTACTGATATCAAAAAATAATGAATGTTTAATTTTTTTCAAAACTTTGAGTTTTATAACAACTGCAACAAATATATTAAATCAATGTAAAGCCGGCAGACAAAACTTTGATACCAGCTAAAATGCAGCAGAACATAGAGCGTGGCCAGCAACCAATATGCAAAAATGGATACAGCATATTCAGAAACAAGATAAACGGTTTATAAAAGAAACATATAAAATGGTGGGAAATGTGCTTGCAGAGAAAAAAGAGAACTTGTACACATTTAAACACATGTACAAACAATACCAATACCCACATATATACACAGATAAATTCGCATAAACACACAAACAAAAAGGTTTCAGAAAAAAGGAAAAGGAATGATAAATATAAATTAATGAAAATAAATAGCATGTAGAGAAATGTTTAAAGAGATGGTAAATTATAAAAAAAATAAAGAAAAAACAATAAAAGTATAACAACAACAATAATAATAATAATAATAATAATAATGAATAGGAATAGGGATTTTCTTCATAATGCTCTATTGTAAACAAATACATGTTGTCATAGAGTCTTTTACTTGGAACAAAACATATTACCTGAACTGTGTAGTTGTTGATAGTTAACTTTAGGTCCACCACCCCTATCCTATTTTGTACAGATCTACTCAACATGTTTTTACTTTGCTGCTTCTTAATGTTTTAGTTGAAATCATTTGAGTCTATCTGTCTACATTACGGTGAACTATCTTGATGCAGAAGTTCCTTGCTCAAATAACTTCACTGATAACATCCGTCTCTGTTTTAATTATAAAACATGCTTTGAAGGCGTGTTCTTGAGCTTTTATAATACATTACAAAATAGCTTTGCTGTTGAAGTTTTTTTTCCAAAACATGGGCTTCCCTGTTCTTTATTTGAGCTTCTGGATGCTCCCTGATAACACCAAGTAACATCTGAAAACAAGGGAGGCTAATATTATAAAGATATAAATAACTAAAAATGGTAGTAGTCTTTAAGGGTCATCAGGGTTACTGATCGGAAAGTTTTACCAGTTCTTCTTGTTTTTGTTTGTTTTTGTTTTTGTTTTTTAATCCATCATTTAAAAAATGTTAAGGAAACCAGAACTGATTAGCCTGATAAAGAGTAGAAATACTTCAGAGTCTGAATGATGAATGCAAACCCCAGATTCCAATCAAGTTGGGACATTGTGTAAAACGTAGATATAAAAAGAAAAAAGTGTCAGTGACAGTATTCAAATAAATACAGAATGAAAGACAGGATATTTAATGTCCAAACAGATAAACTTGATTGTTGTTTTTGCAAATATTCACTCATTTTGATTCTGATGCCTATTATATGTCCAAAAATCTAGTGCAGGGGTAGAAAAAGATTGAGAAAGTTTAAGAATACTCAAAAAACACTTGTTTGGATCATTCCACAGGTGAACAGGATTACTAGAAACAGATGAGTGTCATGATTAAATGAGGCATCCCGGAAAGGCTCAGTCATTTACAAACAAGGATGGGGCGAGGTTCACCACTTTGTGAACAAGTGCGGAAGCAAACAGTCCAACAGCCTAAGACTGTGTCTCAATGTACGTAGAAGGAATTCATGGATTCCATTATCTACAGTCCATAATATCGTCAAAAGATGCAGAGAATCTGGGGAAATGTCTGTATGTTAACGGCAAAGCTTAAACCAACATTAAATGCCCATGACCTTCGATCCCTCAGGTGGCACTACGATAAAAACTGTCTGGCAAGTGAGGTCATACATGAGGCAAGTACGGTATGTAAAGACATCTACATACGAAGCTTCAACAATTAGTGTCCTCAGTTCCCAAATGCTTATTGAGTGCTTTTAAAAGGAAAGGTGGCATTTAACGTTGGTTTTTGGCCTTGCATGCAGAGATTTCTCTGGATTCATTGAATCTTTTGATATATTATGGACTATAGATGATGAAATACCTATATTTATCACAATCCTACATTGAGAAAGGTTGTTCTTAAACTGTTGGACTATTTGCTCACGCAGTTGTTCACAAAGTGGTGAACCTCGCTCCAGCCTTGATAGTGAATGACTAAGCCTTTCAGGACTGCTCCTTTTATAGGCAATCATGACACTCTGCTGTTTTCCTTTAACCTGTTCACCTGTAAAATAAACCAAAAAGGTGTTTCTAGAGCGTTCCTCAACTTTCTCAGTCTATCATTGCCCCTGTTCCAACATTTTTTGACATGCTGTAGGCATCAGATTCAAAATGAGTGAATATGTGCAAAACAACAATCAAGCTTATCAGACCACTGTTTTCTTTTTATATCTACATTCATTGGAAGTTGGGGTTTGCATTCATCATTCAGACTCTAAAGCATTTCAACTCTTATTAGTCTGATTAGGCTGAGCAGTTCTGGTTTCCATATTTTTTTAAATGATGGATAATTGTTGATAGTTTAAGTTGAAGTTTTGAAAAGTTTGATTCTTTCAGATGTTGGTTTGATGATCTGTGACCGTATTCGCACCTTTTCCCAATAGCTGACTCTAGAAACATTTTGTACAGTATTGTAGTTCATGAATCCTCAGGGCACAAAAACAACAACTTCCTGATCAATAATTCTGTTGACCCTTCAGGATTACTATTAACTTGGTTGTTTTTCAGTTAACCTGTTCACCTGTGAATTGATCCAAAAAGGCATTTTTGCACATTCCTCAACTTTCTCAGTCCTTTTTTGGCCCCTGTCCCGGCTTTTTTGGAATGTGGTGCAGGCATTAAATTCAAAATGAGTAAATTAAAACTATTAATTTTATCAGTTTGAACATTACATATCTTGTCTTTATGGTATTTGCATATGAATATAGTTCAAAAATGTTTGCAAATCATTGTATATTGTTTTTTAATTACTTTTCACCCAATGTCCCAACTCCATTGTAATTTGGGTTTGTAGTTCTTTGTTTTCACTTCGAGTTCGCTGTTTGTATTTTCCTAAAGACCACAGCAGAGGGCGTCCTTCCTCCAAAATATCACCTTCAAACCTCTCTGTCTGGCATATTCACATCACAGCTTCCTCAGACACTTAATGTAAATCACACGCAGAGTGTTGTGTGTGCTTGTTACCACGGCTTTGTCTATAGATGACACAATCCAGCTCCGTCTCTACAGGGCTCATATAACACCTCCATCACCCTCATTAATTAGATTTACAGTGTTTAGTTTTACAGTGACGCTGTTTTTAAATAGGCTTTCGTAAATAATCATCCATATGTGATAATGTGTGTAGTCTCTAGTTTACTGCAGGGTGTGATGTCCCTCTGTGTTGTTGCATCACTGGAAAAAAGAAAGAGAGAGAGAGTGTGAGAGAGAATGCTTTCCAGATTCCCCTGCACAGATGTTTGGAATAAACCACAGCAAAGAGAAATGTGCAGGAAACAGACGGGATATCGATTCAAGTTTCTGTTGTTATTTGCTTTTTAGGTGTCTATGGAGACAAAATGTTAGATCTCATCAGCACGGTCTGAAGTCCTGTCTCATTTGTACAAAGCCCAATTCCAAAGAAGTTAGGATGTTGCATAAATATAAATAAAACAGAGTAGAATGATTTGCGAAACCTTTTTGAACTAAATTCAACTGAATAAACTACAGAGGCAAGATATTTAATGTTCTAACTGATAAACTTCATAGTTGTTTTGCAAATATTCACTAATTTTGAATTTGATCCCTGCAACATGTTCCAAAAAAGCTGGGACAAGGGGGCAACAAAAGACTGGGAAAGACGAGGAGTGCTCAAATAACACCTGTTTCTACAGGTGAACAGGATTACTAGAAACAGTAGAGTGTCATGATTGCCTATAAAAGAAGCATCCCTGAAAGGCCCAATCATTTACAAGCAAGGATGGGCGAGGTTCAACACTCTGTGAACAGCTGCATGAGCAAACAGTCCAACAGTTTACAATCAACATTTCTCAACACAAGGAATTTAGTGATTTCTTCATCTAAAGTCAACAATATCATCAAAAGGTTCAGAGAATCCAGACAAATGTCTGCATGTAAGCAGCAAGGCTAAAAACTAACACTGAATGCCAGTGACCTTTGATCATTCAGGCCAGAGCTGGCCCTACCCAATATGACACCTAGGTGAGATTTTATATGGCAAACCCCTCCATTGGCGATTTACATACACTTAAAATAAACGAAATCGAAATAGCATTGTTTTTACCATTGTCTTTAATATACAAGACAACATGTCACTCAGTTTATATGCTCAAGAAATTACAAATAAAAACAAAAAAAATTCAAAATACAACATAAATACCCTTACCACAAAATAAAAATCCTATAAATAAGTGAATAAATAACAATAACTTGTTTGGTATTATCATTTGTAGTAATATTAATTGCTTTACATTTGAATCAATGTGAGCTTTTGAATTTTATAAGTTAATAGTGATAACTAGTTTTAATATAATTATATTGAAGGTGTTTTTTTTTATTTTGTGGCGCCCCCTGGAGGCTAGGGCGCTCTTAGCTTTTGCCTGCACTGCCTAATGGGCGAGCCGGCCATGCCCCGGGCGGCACTTCATTAAAAACCAATATAATTCTGCAGAGGATATTACCATGTGGGCTCAGGAACAATTCAGAAAAACATTATCAGTTAACACAGTTCATCTCTACATCTACAGGTTAAAAAGCTACCAAGCAAAGTGAAAGCCAAATATCAACAACACTCAGAAACACTGAACTCATCTGAGACAGACTGATGCAAAGTGAAAAGGAGTGCAACAGTCTGATGAGTCCACATTGCAAATTGTCTTTGGAATCATGGACATCGTGTTCTCCGGGTTGAAGAGGACTGAAGAAGACTGTTATCAGAGCAAAGTTCAAAAGCCAGCATCTGTGATGGTATGGGGGTGTGTCAGTGCCCATGGCATGGGTAACCTGCACATCTGTGAGGGCATTGCTAATGCTGAAAAGTACATACAGGTTTTGGAGCAACATATTCTGCCATCCTTGTGACATCTTTTTCAGGGACGTCCCTATTTTGCCAAGCCACATTATGCACGTGTTACAACAGCGCGGCCTCGTAATAAAAGAGTGAAGGTACCAGACTGGCCCATCTGTAGTCCAGACCTGTCTCTCAATGAAAATGTGAGGCACATTATGAAAATACAACAACGGAGACCCTGGGGCTGTTGAGAAACTGAAGTCACTCATGAAGCAATAATGAGAAAGAAGTCCACTTACAAAGCTTCAACAATCAGTGTCCTCAGTTCCTAAACGCTTACTGACAGTTGTTTAGAGGAAAGCTGATGTAACACAGCGGTAAACAAGCTCCTTTCCCGGCTTATTAAACATGTTGCAGGCATTAAATTCAAAATAAGCAAATATTTGCAAAAAAGGAATGAAGTTTATCAGTTTTGAGAACAAAAATTGAATCTTTGTCGTGTATTCAATTGAATATAGGTCAAAAAAGATTTGCAAATCATCGTACTATGTTTATTTATATTTTACACAATGTTCCAAGGTCATTGGAAATGGGGTTTGTATTAAGGACTCTTTTTAGTTACTTTTTTTTGTCACAGTGTTGATCAGATACCATTATCACAAGGGCTGGCTGGCCCATTAGGCAATATAGGTAAATGCTAAGGGCATCACAGCCTCCAGGGGGCGCCACAAACTCAGAAAAAAAATCACCTTCAATATTATTACATTAAAACTAGTTATTATTATTAAGTAATAAAATGGAAAAGCTCACACTGATTCAATTGTAAAGCAATAATGTTACTACAATTGATAATGCCAAACAGGTTATTATTTATTCATTTATTAACAGGATTTTTATTTTGTGGTAAGGGTATTTATACTGTATTTCAGATTAAGCATGTAAATTGGGTGACATTTTATCTTTTAAATTAAAGAAATTGGTAAAAACAATGCTATTCGATTTTTTTTGTAAGCATATATAAATCGTCAATGTAGGGGAGCGCCATATAAAACCTCTCCTAGGGCGCCATATTGGGTAGGGCTGGCTTTGATTATCATCCTTTTTATACCAATGATAGATATGCTGCTAAATAGAAATAAAAGATAATTCCTTGTTCAGCCTAAATGTTTCACACACATTATCTTGTTGTCAGAAAACATGTATTTTACTGTGTCTTACTGAAATTCTGCAAACTATATTTTTACTGAGAATAAAACCTGGTAAAGGTGAAACATTATTTTAGCACCAAATAAACTACATCAGGTCTACATTGCCCTTCTTGTGTTATACAATAGTCATCTTAAACTCAGTATACTGCCAAGTCTTTCTATAAAGCACTGAAAATCTTAAAAATAGCTCAAGTTTAAAACTAAATTTTTTCTCAAGCTGCCAAAACACTACAGGAACCTACGATTTATACACTGTAAGATTCTTCATGGGGACTTTTATCAGGACATAAAGTATAAACTGTCATCTTACATTAATCCATCATTAAATCGCGTACAGCCTTCGACACAGCTGTCAGAGCGGACATTTACTTGTAGGATGTGTCTGGTCACTCCCTCCTGCATGCACATTAGTCAGAGGGGCCCCATATTTGTCTTACAGTGGACCCCTCCCTTAATGTGGATCCCAGCTTTAAAACTGCATAGTACATCTCCCATGATGCATGTTTTTTTTTTCCTCTCGGAGTATGCGAGTGTATTAAGTTTCTCTTCAGTTTTCGTGCCTGCTGGATTTAGAGAGGATGTCCATGTAAGAGTGGGCGGATGCGAATGGCTGCTTTCATGCAAAGGGTGTTGCATGAGAAAAAAAAAAAAACTTTCACTGCTGCCAAGTTGTCAAAAACATAAATCTTTAAGTTCAAGTGGAGTACACTTCAGTAACTTCCTCTAAATGCTTTTAGAGACCCACTGAAATGGCTTATTAAATGGTATTTAATGATGATTAAATCAACTGATTGACTTGATAAAAACACAATATCTTAACACTTGGAGCGGCTCGGATAGAGGTGCGGGAATGAGTCCAAAAACATGGAAGTGAGTTTGCATATAGCACTTCCTGGTCACCAAGGCTGAAAGCACATGGGATTAAGAATACAAGATTTGGATAGATGCCTGATTATGAAGTTTAATCTGAAATTATAAAATGAATCTGATGTTGCCTGCTTTTTAATTTTAAAGCATTGTTGTGTTTAAAAGAACGGTTGCTAATGAACTGCTAAAAAGAACTACAAAAATGACTGGGGACCCCACAGTGAGCACTTCTGATCTTTCATCAAAAATGAATGAATTATACACTATTACCACAATTATGAGGACCTGCTTTACTATATCATATGATTATGAGGAAACTCTCAAATAATATATTAAAACATGACGTTATTCTTCGGAAATATTGGAACTGCCTCAAATCACCATTCTGTTGCTCTACAGTAGCATCATAATAGGTTTTACTCTGACTACGTTTTATCTTAAAAAAACCCTGGAGTTAGATGCCTTCATAAAGATAATCACAAAAAAGCAGATGTGTAAGTTTATCAGTAATGATTCAAGACCACAGTGAAAAATTTCATAGGCTTATAGTTGAGATGCTTATTTATTTTTCCCATAAAATGGGACCAGTCTACCTCGCATACAGTTTCCTAAAACGCATTTTGCACCTCAGTTACAGTCATTATGAATGCTGACATGAAGGTCATAGCATTTAACTAATCATTTATCAAAATCAGTTTAGTGTTAAGAAGATATAAGTTATATATATATATATATATATATTTAAACTTGTAATGCACTGCAACCCAAAGTGATTGCCAGGGCTGTTGCCTTTAATATACGCTATAGCAGTTTACCATTTCCACCTCTGAACTGTTGGCACAATGCGTTTTAGGAAACTGTATGCGAGGTAGACTGGTCCCATGTCCGCTGCTAAATTTTCCTGAAAAGTTGCATGACGTCCAGGTAGTTTTGGCGTAGTGTGGATTTTCCAAATGTTCACATACAGTATATTGCATACTGCCCTTTGGCAAAATCAGTGCACACTGCTAGTGAATATGTATACTGGGCTTGTTAGTGGTATGTAATAGGAAGATTGGAAAATTCCCCAGTCTCACTGGAATAAAGTGGTGCAGGGATAACATAATTTTATGGGAAAAATAAATAAGCATCTCAACTATAAGCCTATGAAATTTTTCACTGTGGTCTTGAATCATTACTGATAAACTTACACATCTGTTTTTTTGTGATTATCTTTATGAAGGCATCTAACTCCAGGGTTTTTTAAGATAAAACGTAGTCAGAGTAAAAACCTATTATGATGCTACTGTAGAGCAACAGAATGGTGATTTGAGGCAGTTCCAATATTTCCGAAGAATAACGTCATGTTTTAACATATTATTTGAGAGTTTCCTCATAATCATATGATATAGTAAAGCAGGTCCTCATAATTGTGGTAATAGTGTATAGTTCATTCATTTTTGATGAAAGATCAGAAGTGCTCACTGTGGGGTCCCCAGCCATTTTTGTAGTTCTTTTTAGCAGTTCATTAGCAACCGTTCTTTTAAACACAACAATGCTTTAAAATTAAAAAGCAGGCAACATCAGATTCATTTTATAATTTCAGATTAAACTTTATAATCTGCCAGTATAGGCAGAAACTGAAAATATATTGTAAACTAATCAAAAAAATTTATTTTGTTGTTTTGGTGTATGTCACCCTCATCACCCACTGTTTTGACCAGTTGGGAAAAAGCAGTGGTTATTATGACTACTGATATGAATTTAAAACAATTAAAACATACATTTTATCAAAATCAGTTTCATTTTATTACTGGTGCATTTGATCCGAAAACAATAAGTTCTCCTGTCAGCTTATATTGCCAGTCAATGTGGCATCTATACTTCATTACGTCTATGGTGGTGCAGAAATGAGTCAAAAACCAGGGGGCAACCTACAGTGCTGAAAATGGAGGCCTGTAGTACCCCAAGTGTCCACTTGAGGCTGGCTGCTCGAGTCACTATTGGTCAGACGCCTTAAAGTCCCGCTTTAACATGGCCTCTATGTCTGTGAGAAGGTTGAACCAAAGTCCAATTGAGGTGATATACAGTACGGCAGCATCCACAAGGCTTGATAATCAAACGGCTAATGCCACATGGCTTCATCCAATTCTCTCCCAGTCTATAACGTGACCCTGTCACATAAAGATATGGACCCAACTGTAATTGTAAAGTCCATGATCTAAACGGTCCTGTGTGCTTGTTGATTTTTCAGATTACAATTGCATTTACATTTACGATTATGTTACATTATCCTCTACTATCATCATATTATTCTACTGTTTAACAGAGGCTTTGTTTTGTTTACCTACTTCTGTGATGGTTTGTGCTGGAGATGTGACATTAGCAAATGAGTTAAGTCTTTTGAACATGTCTTTAAAGTGAATGAGGAGAATTGATTAGCAGTTGTGAGTGAACCGTTCGTTTGCGAGCCCTTCCTAAATTTGCAGGCAATTAGGATGCATTTAAGAAAGGCTCACAAATGAACGGTTTACTCGCAACAGCGAATCAGTTCTCATCGTTCACTTAAAAGAGCCATTCAAAAGACTCTACTTGTTCACAAACATGACATCTGAAGCTCAAACCACTGCGGACGTGCTTGTAAGTTGGTCAAGAAGATAATACGATGATAGTAGAAGATAACGTAACATAACGCAGTAAAAAATGAGTCACAACAAGCACACAGGACCATTTAGAGTTGCTGGAGAGTTTATCTGATGACTGTAGGCAGTGGCAGGCTAAGGCTACCCATTGACTCCCAATGTTTAAGCTGAGCTAATAAGCTGTGGCAAGTTTTGCCCATCTCTTCCTTGTTGCTGCATGCAGAGTCGAAAGAATCGTGTCTGTCTGCTTGTCATGGACTCGGGAGTGAGGCAAGACACAAAAAGAAAAGATAAAAAAAGTGGGCGTATCACTTTAAACCAGGTTTCAAACCCTTAAATTTGCAGAAACAGACTTGAAGGACGCCCCCTGCCTAATGCTTCTTTCTTTAATACCTGTGACCTCTTCATGAACCTAAGGGTTATCAGAGTTTGGTTTCCATCACAGGCTCTTTCTGCAGACCACACCCTCTGACCTCAGGGTCCCAGCCGCTCTCCTCTCCCTCCCACCCTTTCCAGTCCACCCAATATTATCTTACCATCAACGAGTTTAGAAGGGGCGTGCTTTGGCACAGAGAGGGAAAGCATGACGTATTTGGCAGCTGTAACTACGCTGAGGGGAGAGACACCCCACAGTAAAAACAGCCAGCTGAGTTTGGTTCATAATCCCAGATTCCACTGCAAATACACGACTCTTGGCCGAGTGAAGGAAAAGAGAGGTGGAGTAAGTGAAGAGCTGGATGGGCTGAAGGATCAGAGGGGAGCCGGCTGGAGGACATGTGTGACTAAGAAGGATGGCTGGGATGAGTGTGATACAGAGTGGTGCAGGGATGACGTATTTTTTGTAGGCTAATGCAGAAGTTAGCATACAGTGATTCCCTTGACTGGAAGCCTACAAAAAGCCTATGGGATTTTTCACTGTTTTGGATCATTGCTTGTAAGTGCTGCACCAAACAAAAACTTAAGAAACTTACACGTTCTATTCATTGTAATAGTCTTAATGGGATACGCCAACATTTTCTTTGTAGACAAAGGGGTGAGATGAAAGGGGAGGGCTAAGGGGTACAGTTGGGATTGACCCCTAGCCTTGCCATTATATTTTTTTGTAGGACGCTTGCTGGCTCTTTCCCGATAATACACAGCACAACTCGCAGTCTGGCAAAGCAACAATGGTTGTGATGCAGTGCTGTAAGGCCAGCTCTGGCCTTTCATGTGACTCAGAACAGCGCTGGTGTAACTCGGCCCTTTGTAGCTTTTTTTCCCCAACTGAATCAGAGCGAGCTGTAGGTGTGAAAATCATCTAAGGCTCACCATAGACCAGTCAACTCTAGGGCCTTAGCCTCCCTGTTGGGCTGCCACTAATGGAGCATAGCATTAATATTGGCAGGACACAGAGACAAGATTGCTAACATGCTAATATTTCATTGCTAAACAGCTGATCCAAAGCAAGCCTGCCACTGCTGACAGCCAGCTGATTAACTCCAAGCTGCCACTGGCTAAGTGCACTCAGATCACCTTATACTGCTCTAGCCTGCCTACTCTTCACTGCTCCTGCTGCAAACTGCTTTGCAACCTTCCTCCACCCAACCCTCCTCCTTTATGATATTCTCTGACTTAATCAGTGTCAGCTCACATTGATACTTTCCTAGGGGGGATTTTGCTGCTGCTCTCCCTAACTTTTGCTTTCTTTGTGGGTTGTAAGGAGGGCAGGAACATGTGCTGTTCCTGCTTAGGGCTTCCACTATCAGCATGTGAAAAGGCATGGAGAGCTCCCATCAAAACCACATCGCCAAATTTCAAAATATGCTAATAAATGCAAATAAAGGTAATTCAAATGACTGCTCTTATTTTTTTACTTTACAAAGTGGTCCTGACCGAAATGGATTACCTGCAACAAAAAGTAACTCCACACTTCAGCTGTCCTTTTTTTTCAGCTGACTTCTTGATTTAAATATTTTTAAGGGTGTCGTCAGTCGGACTGAGATTCACTGAGTGTAACAGGGAGTCTCCTCACAGAGTTCAAGGTGAAACAAGCAGTTAGTATCAGAGCTATCACGGTGTATTTACATTTAGGAATGCACACATCCTCCAGGATTTACACTGTTTAAATTTGCTCCATGTGGCAGTCGGACGGTCTCAGATAGTAGATGACCACGTTCGACCTCATGTATTTAAATCCATGGTATGTGCTTTTTGTGACAGCTTTATGGCCACTTCATACAGTGATAACAGTCCTACTCTGTGGCCCTGCTCGACGGCCTTGAGGAAATATTTTCCTTGTAGGGTGTGGAAGGAGACGGTTCAGGGGAGGAATTCACATGGGGCTCCATCTTGTGATGAAAAGAGGGTGTGTAAAGATGGATGGGAAATAAACGAGCACCACTGTCACATACAGTGAATGGTGACAGAAAGCGAACGCACCGACGACTGCATCGAGTCAACTCTGTCTGACATGAAGCTCGTGAACATGTCTTGTGCCGTTTACGAAAGACAGCTGGTGGATGTTTTCACTGCCCCACCCAGACTGTGAAAGACAAAACAGTGTGAAGTGATGTCATTACAACCACTTATACAAACCAGCTGTGTGACCATATGGGCTGTGTTTAAATTCTGTACGTGTTTGATAGCATGCATACGTGTGTGCATGCATGAGCTTGGTATAAACCCCCCATCAGTCTCTCCTCTCACTCCCTAAAATGATTGGAGGCTTTCCTGCAATAAAATGAGCCTGAAAAAATTCACAAAAAGTTGATTCTTTATTTCTTCATGTTAAATCCAACTCAAATTACAGGGTGCTAGTAAAATGAAACAGTCTCTTTGGAATGTTAGCAATGAAATGATACACAATAGACCAAAAGGAGAAATTAATTTGAGACAGATTTACATCAGAACATGTTTGCTTGTAAAAACATGCCATTTTCCTTTTTCTTGTATTAACGTATGGAAGCCCTAAGCAAACATACATCTAGACAAATTGTTATTTCTCTAAATCTGAACTTTTTTATCTTGTTATCTTTGGATATAGGTGCTTGTCTTTCCATGATAAAGAGAAAATTCCCTTGGATCTTTGGAAAATGACTAAATAGAGTCATTTTGCAGGAAAACCAAGCAGCTACCTCCAGTGTTGAAAAGCATCACAGCAAAAAAGATGCTGTTCCTCAAGTGTCCACTTGGGGCTAGCACCAAGAGCACCAAAGTCCTATTGACATCCATGTTAAAAATCCATTTTAACAACAGTAATAAACATGATTAAAACCAAAGGCATTTCTTTATTGGCCACACAAAAGGTGATTTTCTTAACATATAACTTATCTTTTTAGGTTTAAAAGATACAAGTTATCATAACTAGGGCACATCTGTGTAATTTCTCAGTCATCCAGCTTATACAAGGATTATCCAAGTGGCAACGGGACAGATTCATATTCTTTAGATGTTTCGCCTCTTCCCAAAAGTGTTTTTCAGTTTTAGCTATCCAGGTAAGAGCTTGAAATATAGTCTTTGTCGATCACTAATATGCAAATTACCTACATGGTCACTTTAGGAGTCATTTGCAGGGGCAATGACCCTGATTTCCCCTGGAAGTGTGACCAGTGGGCACTTCCTGAGCTGTTTGGGTCACATGTGAAGGTGTTGTTTGGATTCTTCATGAAAGAAATCCAATACTGCATTATATGTAAGACATAAAAAGTATACTTGTCTTCAACCTCTGTTCAGAGAGGGTTTCCCATCTTGATGTTGTTGTCAAAAGAGTGTCTTGAGTCTTCAACATGTAAATGGACAGCTCAGTCCTGTCCAGAGGAGGTGGCCACCAATGCTGAGCCATGTGTTTAACCAAACATATGAGCCAAATGAACCGGGAAAAGTCCACCGGTCACACCTCCAGTGGCCAATGACTCTTAGGTGACCACCTAGATCATCTGCATATCAATGGTCAAAAAAGGCTTTGTATTTCTAGCTCTTCTCCAGTCAAGTCTTATCTTTTGCCTTTTGGAAAAGTAGTGAAAGATCTTCAAGAATTTGAACAAGTCCAGCTGCCTCTTGGATCAGTGTTGTATGACTAGGACATGACTGATATGACCTCAAGCCTGTGAGATGCTGGTGAGCTTCAAAATACTTGCCCCAACTACACCTGTTTGTCTTTTATTGGGCTGACCATAAATATTTTTTGCAGTGTTTTCGATATGGCGACCTCCATTGAAAAGGCTCAAAAATAGCCTCTGTAAACAAATGGGTGATGTGCTTGAAAATTTGTGCAAGAAAATAGACAACTGTATCCCTAAATAACAAGATAAAATAGTTTATATTCCCAGAAAAAATGTGAACATTAATTGATATAATTGGAAAACTAAGTTAAATAAAAGGTATGGATCCATTTCCTTAATGGCCTTCATACAAATCTGAAAGTAAAGGCATGACGTAGAAATTAAGTGAGGCAGATTTGTATTCTTGCATGAAGGAACAAAAATAAATTGTACATTAAAAACATTCACAAAACAGCATTTTAACATTGTTGTGGAAATGTTCAACTTTATTT
Source organism: Cetoscarus ocellatus (assembly GCA_037902135.1). NCBI lineage: Eukaryota > Metazoa > Chordata > Actinopteri > Labriformes > Labridae > Cetoscarus > Cetoscarus ocellatus. The sequence goes on along the minus strand of JBAMNC010000492.1, from coordinate 100,107 downwards.
GAAACATTTGTAATTTGACCTTTAAAAATGACATGCCAAAAAAGTCTGATTCTTTAAAAAAAAAATCTCTTATTTCCTTTAAAATAAAAGTCCCAAAACTTTTGTACATATTTAAAGAAGTTACGTGGCCATTGATTGTACATTACAATGGCCAATGCAACAGCTGTCTGGAGGTGACGCCAAAAGCTCCTTCAGTTGACTGGATGTGATTTGAATGGACAGACAAATGGTGGAAATAACACTGATGAGCACGGCACTGATCCAAAAGTTGAACTGTTTTTCAACTGAGAGGGCTGGGAGTGTTTTTGCTCAAACAGCTGCACTGCTTTGGTTTTTGATGCAATATAAGCTCCTGCAGTGCGAAATAGGAAAACAGATGGAGGCCCTAAAACTAATACATAAACTGTTTCTGCAGCGAGAACTCCCAACCTGATGGGTCTCTAACGTTTTATCTGTAACCCAAATGCCTGCTTTGGTTAGCAAAGGTGGTGCAGTCCATTGTAGGAATACTCTGGCTTCAGCCTCGTACAACATAAGGACATGGTAAAGCACTGTCCATATTAATATACAGTCAATGTATGTGACCTGGAGAAGAATTTGTAATGGACATGAACTTTTAATTAAAAATCTTTGGCACATAAAAAGGGTTGTAATAACATTAGATACAGGAACAAAAACAGGAAATCAAAACAAAACTATACACACTGTTCGATAGTGAGAGTAAAAAGAGCATATACAGTATATTGTAAAGAGAATAACACTGACAATGGATGGACTTGAGGCCTTTGGTCTCACAGTCAGTTTCTTGATTTTCAGTAGTGACTGTAAAGAGGCCCGTTGGCTTTGTGATTGCAGTGATAGATGATGAAAGGACTAGTAGACAAAATGGTGTCAGTAAAACTTCAGCAATCCCCCTTCCTTACTCGGTGAGCTGTCACTTTGTCAAAGTATTTTACAAGAATTCTACATTTTTCATGGCTTATGTTACATGCAGTTTCACACTCATCACTCTCACTCACACACTGATATCAACGTCAACCACCTGCAAACAACCACACACATACAGTTAGCAAGATAATATGTATAGATATACACGTCGTCCATGCACAGAACAGATGCAAGCATTCACACACATGCAGGATTTAAAAGCAGCACACGCATTCACACACTCTCTCACCAAAATGATCAGTAAGTCAATCCATAGACTGTATAGAAGAAATTCATGTAGCCACCATGATGCTGGCTGTTGATTTGCTGATGCCCTAACGCCTCAAGTTAGTGATTTTGCTTCGCCATCTAGAAATAAAAATGACCATATTAAATGATAGGGTGGAAGCACAAAATTATATCCATATTTTTGTCCAAATAATAAGGAACAAGGAGGTAAATCACAGTTTAGCAAAAACAGTCCATGAAATATAGCCAAACAATAAAGCATGCCCTGTTTAATCATCTAATTTTACTTAAATGGGACAATATTTTCAAAGCATTATCCTGTATAAAGGAAGACTTGGAACTGGTGACTGAACCATTAACTCAGAGAGAAAACCATTACTGAAGTAATAACACTGCATTTAAGTACTGCTCCCATTAGGCTGCTGAGCAGTTATTCTCACTGTGGTGTGTTCAAGTAACAAGCTTTGGTAAGGACCCTTAATTTGATTTTTAATGTCTGTACTATGCTAACTATTCTTTGTCACTCTATAGAAAGCAACTGAGTAAATATCATGTTCCTCTAGTTGTCTTAGCTATTGGATGCTTACCGACTGTTACTGTAAACAATCATCTATGAAGACGGCTCTTTTTCTTATCCAAATAAAAACAATCAGAGCTCGATTCATACCATGATACCACAGCTTTTATGCCTCCTAAACTTGTGCAAATGAGTCAAAATGATACTGCCTAAGTCAAGAAACCCTTGCAAAGAATAAAATGCTCCTTTACTGCACAGCTTGGCAAACTGCCTCTCTATGCTGATGATGTTTGTATCCATTTCCTTAAAGCAGTCTTTCAGGGAATGGGTTGCCTTCTCTATGCACATCAGCTTCACTGACAGAAGCTTCTCATAGTGCATGTACCAGTGATTTTGGCTACTTGCAACAGAGTAAAAAATTGCCTTCTGTTAGCGAGCTAATTTTATAGAAGCTGTCTTGCTCAAGCCTTCCAGTGATGAAGAATACAGTCCTGGCTCACTATGACTATATCATCAAAATAACTAAACCAAAACAGGTAAAATCCATCTTGATCTCTCAGAAGCTTGAAACACCAACCCTACATGGATATTACCACGCATTGCAACTACAAAACAGTTGCGCTTTCCTTCAAATAATCTGCTTTTGCTCCATTCAGGGAGAAAAAAATGTTTAAAACAGGAGTTTAAGTTTAACTTTAGATTTAGATTTTTGGCAGTGACTTCAGAATACATATGTCTCAGCTTATTGATTTCTTCCAAGAGCACAAGTCTGCATACAAGTGCAGATGGCCACTAATTTAGACACAAAACATGAGCAAACTGCAGGTAGCAGAGCAATTTTTGGGCCTGTTTTTGATAAAATGTGCTGGCTCATAATCACAGAAACCAATATCGATATTTTTTGTCAACTGCATCAAGCTTCACTTAACTTAAATTGACCTGTTCCACTGATGGTCACTGTCACTTATGATGAGGTAAACCATTATGGTTCATTTGTACATTCTGCAAATGTTACAGTCAATATAAGGGATGTTTGTGGCCAATATGTTTAACCGAAATATTGCTTATAAACATAAGCAGAAATGATACAATCAACTTTTTAGGCAACTATCTGGTGGTACAGATATTTCCATTAGTATTGTGCATTCCTACCTTTACCCTTTGTGAATTAGACCTCAAGATGGAGCGAGCAGAGGGCGCAAATGCACAGTTTTTTAGGACTGGAGAAAGAAATTCATTTATAGTAAATCAAAATCCTGGTGATCTTCTTGAAAGTAGAGATGTCACCTCTTGCAGAACAGGTTTAAGGCACTTCAACAGAGGCTACAATCACGCCTTAAATACAGTCTATGACTCAATCAGAAAAATGAGGGCCCAATGGATTTTTCTCTCTGAGAAGTTTGTAAACAGAAGTCAAGGCAGTGTGATTTATTTCCTGTGTCTGTCTCGACCGTACAAGATTGACTTTATGTGCTTGTACTGTATTAGCTAGTGGAAGATTTATTGGAGCTTTCAAACCAGATGACATGCAGAAACATGGCTGCAGCCATCATTGGAACCAGTGCTGATTAATGCGAACTCTTCTCTCACCCAGAGCTGCCCATCTCCCATTCCTCAACAACCCAGGGGCCGAGCCTTCGTCATCACGACATCATTCATCACTGTCAGGGCCGTAATCATCAGACTACTTTTCCTGATGTTAACTGAGGCATGAAGCCAAAGGAGGAGGCAATACGAGGACTGTAACAAGAAGAGCATTGATGTAAAAGATTGCTCTGGTCCCTGGAGTTCGATGGAGTCTGTGTGTTTGGGGCAGGAGTGGATTCAGAAAAAGGGCCGCATAGGCTTATGTTAGTATGTGTGTGTTTGGGTGTGTGTGTGTTTGTAGGGGTAGATCCTGGGCTGCAGCTATTTAGAGACTATTTCACAGCTCGGTGTCTGCTGTCTTGGTGGTGGAAGTGCCGTTGGTAGGAGGAGGAGCAGGCTCGGTCTTGGGTGCCTCTGGAGACTCCCCATTAGCGCTGGGTTTCTCAGGGGTCTCTGGAGGAGGGTTCAGGGGGGCAACAGATACCAGAGTGTTCCCCTGGTTCTCTTGATCTGCTGGATAAGCCTCATCTGCCTGTAAACACAGCACACATGAATAATGAAGCGTGAAAAGTTTGTAACATGGTAGAATGTACCTTTATTTTTAGCCGACTCAGTGGTGAAATGAGTCTGAATCTCTTGGGTTGTGGTTTCTTTATCACTTGGAAGACCTTTAAAGGGGTGTGAACTTATATCCTTGGCCTGTTCGTTTGTTTCTGTTCGGGACCCTCAATTACTTACACTGCCCTCTCTGGGAGAAGTGGGTGTAATTTCTGTTAGCGTAATTATCATGATCCAAATCCCTTTTATCGTATATTCCAACCATAAATCTCCTGCTTCCTACACCAGTCTAGTAGTTGTTGGCCTTCTTTTCATGAATGAGGCTTTTCCATTAGTGGCATCTGCTCAACTCGGCTTGACTTTACACGGTCACCTGCTTTGTTTTCTATTACAGCCTATACTTTGATAATATGTCTTTAAAGCAGGCAGAGTCGTTACGGTATGGCTGTGCTAAACGTAACTACCATCAACATTTACATCTGCAAAACAGCAGAGAAGGACATTTCGTTCTAGAAACAGCTGCAAATGATGAAACAATATATTACACTGAGCTACAGTTGTTTATTGTGTGTTGTATGACTTTGTGTGTTTGTTGTCAAAACTGTGTTGCTGCCATTCTGGGTCAGGTTTCCCTTGAAACAGAGATCTCTGATCTCAATGGGACTAACCTGGCTACATAAAGGCTGAATAAATTAATAATTAACACTGAACCATAAAATGCTGTAAAAGTAAGTATTAACCCTTTAATGCCTGAAAACACAAATTATAGCCAGAAAATTCTAATTTTAATGTTTATTTCACTTTCTACTGAAATCCTAAAAAAAAAAAAAATCAAAATTTCCATAAAATTTAACATATGTACTTTTTGTATCTCATTAGATAAATTAGATGCAACTGGCAAATGATAATCCATTTGAGGACATTTTTATCATCTATATGATTGTACTCAGATGTTTTTTTTTAGTAATTTGTTGATCGTATTGATTAGATAGAGGTATCATAAAAGTCTGAATCAAATATGATACAAAAGGCGTTAAAGGGTTAAGGATCTTACTACAAATGCACGAAGCACAGAGAATTAAAAAGAAGTTGTGTCAAGTGATATTAATTTGTTTAAGCCTCACTATGTTACCATGTGTGTACTGATTACATTATGGTTTAAAAGGGTTGTTTGCTACACTCGTATGTTAATCATGATTATCACAGTAGCTTATTCTCTCTCAGTCTCAAAAAAAAAAAGGCCTGACCCAAGTGAGGAGTTTTGGGCTTGGGTAGAACATCTAACCTTTATATTGGACTATGGATCTTGTACTTAATAAGTCAATATTGACAGTTGCTGCATCCTTACTGGATACTCATTGTAAAATTGTTGAGTGGTAGCACACGTGAGACATTCAGTAAACAAACTGTGGGAGCTTTAAGCACTTAGTCATTTAAGCAAACACTCTTACACAGCCCTGGCTCTGACATGTTTACAGTAACCCTGTGACATGTCTTTGTGTCTTTGTTGACACCTCTGTTGCAAACTATGATGCTAAATTACTTCCCCTGCTCAATTATGCCCTCCCACTCAGAGAAGGAAAAACCTTTAAGTCATACCTCTCATTGCATCTAACCATGATTGAAGCTGTTTAACCTATTTCAACATCAAAATAAACTGCTATTAAACTTGACCATCTGTGCTTTTTCTTTCTTTTGTCAGTTTTATAAAGTTTTGTTAATCTTTTTGTACTTGAATTTATATTCTGTTGTAAATGTTCTTGCTGCATCAGAGTAAAAATGAGTGGATGCCCTTGAGGTTTCTCAGCGGCTGAATATATTAACATATTATTTTTCATATTTTTGACACTCTAATTGAATCCAGGCCTGTTAATATATTCTTCAATAGAACCAGAATTGAAAAATGGTAGATTTAAGAACTATTATGGAAAAATCAAAGTTATGCCAGCTTAAACAAACACACAAATATTAATTTTCTAATGACTAATAGTGAACATTAGAGTTATCATTGTTTTGCTTGGAGCATTTGCTGCTTTTTGTGAACTCACTGTAAAAAGATGTCAAACAGGCTTGCCTACAAATTGAATATAGTTACAAAAAGGATTGCGACAGTATTCCCCTGAGTACTTTCATGCACATTAAGACGCACATGTGCACTAATGCATCTAGTAACGCCTCACACCCCTGCACTATTAATCCTGAACACACAAACACATGCTCTGATGTGGTCCGTATCATGTGATCCAGCTGTGTCTGGCTGGTGGATGAAACGGTGAGCTCTGCAGAGGAATAAAGCAGCAGAGAGCAGGGCGTGGGTCTCTGGATAACGTACACACTCTTTCTCTGTGTACTCTCTGTGATAGCTGGCCAGCAACATTCCCTAATTAAAACGTTGGCAGCGATCGACTCCAAGGGAAGGAAACAGTGCTGTTTTGATTTCAGATGTAGTAAAACATGAACCCTACCCTAGAGGAGGCCGCGCATGGTGTTAGCGTATCTTTAATGAGGGATGTAACAGCAGAAAACGACAAACACAGGGCTGAGCAATTGCCTTTGTGTGATAAAACACCTTAAGGTCATAATCGAGTAAACAATTACTCGATTATGAGTAAACAAACTGTAGTCATTATATCAAACTAAGTGCAGAGTGTTGTTGTTAAATACAGCAATGCATTTTTAAATTCACAAGAATGTTGCTGAATGATTCATAACAGATGGTCAAATTCTTGTAGCACCAGCATCAACATGTTAATCTGACCGCAAGTAAATTAGGTCAACAGAGGCAACATACAGAGAAAAAGAAGTTAGAAAATAATATGAAGAATACATTAAAAATCCGAGGCACTCCAATCAAGTTAAAATTTTATTTTGTCAGGGATATGTCATGTCAACACATTTCAACTCATCTTCATCAAGACATTATTACCGTAACAACACTTTGCAGATATTAAAATACATGGGGATGTCATGTGAAGGTCATAATCAAGATCAAGTACATTGTAAGTAAACAAATTGCAGTCAATATATAAAACTAAGTGTTGTGGAGTGTTGTTGTTAAAAGAAATTAAAAGACATTTGAGTCGAAACGTGTTGACATGACATATCCTTGATGAAAGAAAGGATTTTTAATTTTATCAGAGTGCCTTGGATTTTTAACGTATTCTTTAAATGTACCGCCGTCCTTGGATCCTTGAAGAGCACCCGAATCTACTTTTTTGTCATCACACACCCAGTGTAGCACTCACCCCTACATGTTTTCTCTTTAGTTATAAAGTACCTTTACACATACGCATCCACTATATACGTCTGCATTGTATATCTGTACATTCTATTTATTCATATTTGTCTATACAATGTGTACATCTGTATATTTAGTCTATATTTATACTTACCAACGTAATATGTAAATCTGTACAGTGATTAAGAGAACTCCATATCTATTCACAATGCCTAGTATATCTGGATATTGACAGCATATTTTGATTGTAAACTGTGTCTTCTTCTGCTCTGCTGTATTATTCTTCTTTTCTAATGAAAAACTGACCTTTTTTTCGTACTGTGCTGCTGATTGATTATTGATTACATAATACACCGATAAAAAATGGGGTAAGATAAGCTTAGCTTCTTCCTACTCCATTTTGAACATCGAACAGCATTAATATTTAAAGAATTTCTGTAAACAGAATTTTCACTTTTTGTTGTTTTTGTTTGTTTTTTAACTTTAACATTTCATTATTCCTATGTTCAGAATAAAGATTATCCAATCCAATCCAATCCAGTCCAAACCATTGTCTTCAGGCTGTTAATAACATAGCGAGAATCTCTCATTTTATTTTTCGTCCTGCAAATACATATAAATAATCACATACAGTATAACATTACTCTTCTAGATTGGATGCCAAACGACTTTTTGTTTCTCTGTACTTGTGCATGTGTAATGACAATAAATGTGAATCCTAATCCAAATCCTACTGTTTTTGCTTACCAGCCTCACTCCCTTGGCGTCCCCCTTGCGTGGGCATTTGAAGTACGCTACAGTGATTCCAATGGCAGCCAGCAGACCGCTGACCAGGATCCCCACAAAGACAGAGGACCCTGGTGAGGATGGGGTCTCAACCTTTGTCACACCCAGCTAAAAAAAAGGTAACAAGGATAAGGATTAGGTGACTTCTGACTTCTGTTTGTTATGGGCCTGTGAAGACAGCTCAGACAGCCTTCATGGAGGCACCTAAGTTACAGTAAATACAGTGAAATCCCTGACTGAGAAAGGCCAGGAGCATTTTCTTTCTTTTATATATTCAGTGAATAAAATAATCAATTTAAAAAATCCTTACAGCTCCCTTAATTACTTACTTTCTGTTTCATTTTATGCCTTAACTTCCACCAGAAAGAGTGGATATCCTCAGTTTTAAGCACTTTCATCTTGCGAACACATGCTCTGGGAGACTCAAAACAGACTAGAACTTTAAAATCCAGATTAAACTGTGGTTTCTGTGCAGCAAGTACAAAACACTGCATCATGACAAACAGATATCCGTAATATAGGAAACAAATTTGTGCTGTTGGGTAAAGAGACAATGATATGAAGCTGCAGGTTGCAGACCTTACAATGAAGGTTGTGCCTGCCAATTGTCAACAGCATATTATGACATTGTATAAACATTTGTTCCAGCCAACATTCTCTTACCTTTTCTTTTAAAGCAGCACTCTGCACAGCATCAGCCAATGTACTCAACTTAGCTGCAGAGGTAAAAATGTTAGAAATATATCCATTAGTTCATTTTAAATGTCCAAATTGTCTTTTTTATTTGATAACAAATCCACAGGAAATAAATACCTACCATCATTACTCGCCACTTTGAGTGTGCTGCCGTCCTGGGTGATTTCCAAGTTGCAGTTTTCCTTGTTGCACCAGCCTGCAGGATTAGCCTGAAGTATGGTTTTGGTGGCATCCTGTCGAGGAACACACATATTGGGTTTGTCAAAGGGAAATAAAAGCCTCATACTTACACTTACTTAGGTCCTGTTGGCTTAATCTTTGCATATTTTACAGCAAGTTTAATGAATTAAATGACCCTTATTTGGGACAAATTCCATTTCAGTTAATAACCCGTTAACCTTGCAGTGCAAATGGATCAGCCTGATTCAACGTCTGTAATCGGCAAATCCATTTTTCCAAGCTCCAATCTACTTGTGATTGTGTTCGACCTAAAGCAGGACAGCCCAAACAGTGTTCTTTGGAGCAGGAAGAGGTGGGAGCTATGAGCAAGATGACAGCAGAAAGCAACTGCTTACACAGACATTAGCATAGAAGCTAACAGCTTCAGTTGCAGTTATGAAGCTTAACGAAAATTCAGGCAGGAAGACTTTTAAATTCATTCAGTCACCTCATTAATACCTCACTCTGCCTACCTGCACAGGGGATTCAAATTCAACTACAATTCAATAACAAAGGTGACTGAATTGTCAGATCTGAATTACATTTCTTTATTAAACGAACAGCAAACAAATAACATGACAAACTTCTCTATAAAAAATACAGTTTCACCCCACTTCCAACATGTTTTGGCTAGAGCAGAGGTATCCAAACTATGGCCCGCTGCCCATTTGAATTTGCCCCTGAAACAGTTGAATGAAGACATTTCGATTACAGCAGCAAATACCATCAATCATGCACATTTTCTGCCACATTTACTTCGTCATAAAGTCTCATTTACTAAATATATTGCAATATTCATCTTCAATTACCAACATTCTTGCAGTTTACTTTTGTGTTGTATCTGACGGTCAAGATAAGCCATCAGTGTCTCCCATCTCTGCTGCTCAGAAGGTCATTCTCACCCTGACTAGGTGTGAATCCAGTGATAGCCCGGGGTTACAATGGCCCCTTGACAGGTGATAACCCACCCCTAAAAACCTAAACCTAAAACTTTAACTTAAATACACTAAAAGTGAGGTGCAGCAAGTGGCTCAGTCGTCCATGTATTCCTCTTTATGCGGCTCTCAATGTAAAATGTTTGGACACCCCTGGGCTAGAGTTTGCTCTACAAGAGGACCATGTTTTGTCCTTCACACTGTGGCAGTACCGCCCACCTAAAACATTATCTGACTGACAATTAATAAATGTGATTGACAGAACGATTGTCCAATCACCTGCCCTGATATGGTTTTGTAAGGTTCTGCCCATCCCAAACACTTTCTACGGACTATTGCCGAGATGGACTAATGAAATGTATTTAATGGTCCATCTGGTGTGTCAGGTTGAAAACCTGTTGGATCATTTAATCATTTTCACATTTACATCCTTTTGCACACAAATTTGAGACATTTTTCACCTCTGCTGGGTAATCAAGCACGTCCATATTCCAGAGTTTTTCCCCTCTGACCATTAATGCACTAATTCCTGTGTGTGTGTAATGGAGACAAAATGCAAGTTGGACGGAAAACTTGCTGACCACACCTTCTCTTTTCCCACCTTAGCTCTGAACTATGAAATCACCTCATTGCACAATTTGGAGCTCTGAGACTTTGGAACACGGTTTTCACTCGCTGTAATGTGATCCAAACAGTGATGAGAGAAATCCTGAATCCTCAGTTAGTAGGGAGTAAGCCCACAGCTGGACTAGTCTTTAAGATCCAAATATTCGAGGTGGGGAGGAAGAAGAATCTGGAGCGAAATCGCCCCATTGGAACGCTTTCTCCTCTCCATCTGTGTGTGTCACCAGTGACCCATTACATTTTAATTTCAGGAATCCTGTGTTGTATCATACTGGGCTTTGTTTTACCTTATGTGGCCTCATACTTCTGATCAGAGTCAAAGCAACTTTCCATTACAATAAACACATGAACAAAAGAGGCGTAATGGAATAATGTGAAGAGAAAAGACAAATGTGTGTTTTTTATTTTGTCATATGAGACAGTACCTTACATAACTGTTGATGATTTGGGGATTTACAGACTTAATAACTAAACCTCCTCTATTTTCCATTACTTCAGGGCATCTTTACTTGATTAAATCTGTTCCACTGACACAGGACTTTCATGCCATTCATTTACATTTTTCCTGCAGAGAATAGTCACTCTTATTCTTAATCATTTTCATAACTCTGTGCCGCCATAAGCGATGACAAGAACAAATAGGCTTTTGTTAATTCAAAGCAACATATATCACTTTTCACCATGAAATATTACTTTCTGTCAGTCTAATAGAGTGGTGCAGGGATGACATATTTTTGTAGGCCAATCCGGAAGCTAGCATCATGCTAGTTCCCTTTACAACAAGCCTAAAGGATTATTCAATCTGTTCTCTACTCATTACCGATAAAAAGGTCTGTAGTGAACAGACATTCATGAAACTTTTAACGTTTTGGTTATCATGTTAATCACCATGAATGAAATTAACTTTCACGATTTTGTAAGTTTAAACCTAATCAACAAAAACAAAAAGCTGTTATGGGGTGCTGGTTTGGCGAAGTGTTAAGCAACCGGGCTCGTCCCATATACATGCTTCTGCAGACCCGGGCTCGAATCCAGCCTGTGGCCAGATTGCAGAGTGTCCTTCCCTTCTCTCTCTCGCCCTCTTTCACAAGCCTATCCACTGTCTCTCTCTCTGTCAATAAAAGCACAAAAATGCCCCAAAAAATAATCTAAAAAAAAAAAAAAATACTATTATCAAAATGTTATGGTACTACAACATGGGGGTTTGACCAAGAAGCAGCTACCACACCTCCAAAGACTAACATCATGCTGTAACCACTTGCTTGAGAATTTCCTCTAAACGAATGACTTGATCAAGTTGATGGCCATGGCTGTGCCTATGGTGTATGTCCATCCATCCATCCAATATCTATACAGCTTTTCCTTTACGGGGTCTTGGGGGCTGGAGCCTGTCCCAGCTGACACTGGGAGAGGGGTAGTGTATGTCCTGAACCGCCAACCGATCGCAGGTCCACATAGAGAGATGGACAACCATTCACACTCACACTCATACCTTAGGGCAATTTAGAGGCACCAGTCAACCTAACGAGCATGTTGTTAGTCTGTGGGAGGAAGACAAGGTGCCCAGATAAAACCCACGCATGCCAGAACACGTAAACAATCCCGACACAGGGATTGAACCAGCAATCTTTTGCTGTGAGGCACTCACACTACCTGCTGCGCCACCGTGCAGCCCTAGGGTGAATGTATAATTGTTTATTAAAAATAATTAGAAATGCTAACATAATGGTCCCCGCCCATCTTTGTCATTCTTATTAGCAGCTTGTTAGCAAACATCCTTGTAGAACATAATTCTTCTTAAAAATTACAAAGCAGACCATTTCAGATGCATTTTATGTTGCAAAATCAAATCTCATAGAGATCATATTTCAGGTATTCATCAAAAAAATCTATTCGACAACCCCAGAGATTTGGGGATTTAAGAACCAGAAGTGCTAAAATGCTTACTAACATACATTTTTGGACTCATCTCTGCACCACTCTGTGCATTAAAAAGGTTTAAGACTGGCTAATCCATTTGCACTGAATGTCCAATCACCTGCCATCAGCACTATGAAACTTGAGCAGAGGCATGTGATAAGCTTATTAGAGGGACCTAACACTTCATACCACCAGTTCAAACACCATAAACAGTAATGAAGAAGCCACAGTTCTGTTTGTTACGGTTCAGAGACAACAGGGACCTGTCTCCATACGAAGAACTACTCCTGTTGGAAGCACTCTTTGCCTCAGCATGATACCAGATAACAGGAGTTGACTTCTGCGTCTCACGGTAAAATTTCAGAGTATGCATTGTATTTTCTTTAATTCACCAAAAAATCACCCAGAATCCATGAGCACACAGTCAAGAATTCAAGTCCCACATCTGGTAGACAATGACAAGGATACAGTCATTCTCACCTCCGCCGTTATCCTTCACAAAGTGAACAGCACAAGTCACAACCCTTCCTGATTTTGATTGTTTTTGAGGGACCAGTGACATTGATGAGCGTGATGTTCTTTCAGAAGTTGAACTGTTTTCAAATTGGAGTGCTGAAATGGCAGCAAATCAGCTGACACTGATAGCAGTTTTCCACTCAGTGTGCTGAGTGCTGGCTACATTGGTTTAAAATTGAAAACAAGCGCTGCTAACGAATAACACGCTGGGTGTGTACACAGGTCCTACAGGGCTGGAAAAGATTAAAGAATGAAACAGACACTGTTGAGAGTTATTGTGCTATTGCATCAACTATGAAACAACTATTTAACAGCCATAAAGTTATTACCTCCACCAAGGAGGGTATGCTTTTTGTTGGTGTTTGTTGGTTTGATAATTCAAAAAGTTAGGAACTGAGTTTAATGAAATTTCAGAAAAATGGTACAACAAAGGAGTGACTTAATTTTGGTGGTGACCCAAATCCAGAGGTGGATCCAGGAAATTTTTAAAGGATTTGTCACAGTTCATCATAGTGCAGTTTTCTGCATTTTCACTAACAACTCAGTATGTTCTCAACAGATGTTTATAGTGCTTTTTAGGAGACAAATATCAACTAAAACTGAGAATATTTTCGAGGGTTGGGGTTAAAGTTCAATGTCCTGGGACACCAAGTTCATTTTTGATTGTCAACATAATTTTCCAAGAACCCTCAGATCCAGATTTTCATGCTGACTTATGGATGAATTGATTCGATTTTGTAGTCAGAAGGTCATGATCATGTTTTTACTCATGAAAATAATATCTTAAGAAAGCTATACAAACTTTCTACAAACTTTGTACAAATGTCTGCTATGGTTCAAGAACAAACTGACTAGATTGAAGAGGTCGAAGAAAGGTCAAAGTGTTTTGTCATTTGGCCTTGTTAAGGACTATATAAATACCAAAAATTGACTGCATATCCCCTATATAAATATTTTGTGCTTTTGGCAGTATAGAAATATCCAACATCTGTGATCAGAGTTTGGATTTCTAAATAGAAGGGACAGGTTCAGAGTAAGTTACTTAATATTTGGAAGAACTTTGCTTTGAAATAAACACCTGGGAAACATTTCCATGGGAATTATCGTCAGATTAAAATCCCAGATGATGAAGCCACACCCATTCTCCTCCTCCCATTTTGTCTTAAGGACCCCAGACTTTGAAAGGAAACATCAGCTCCCCCTTCTCATTTGTCCCCCGCCAGAATCACAGTCTCAAGATTTACAACGCCTTAGGAATGTCTGAGAGAAGAGATCCGCCTTTATCAGGTCCATATTTCCTCTGTAGCTCTCTAAAATCATCCATCATTTTCTCTGCGTCAGAGACAAGGCCACTCTGACTGGGCTCATGGTGAAGGGTATAAATTGCTTTAAGTCTTTATTATGAAATCAGTCTGGGTAGTTTAAAGAGCAAAACTACATTCTATTAACAAATTGTGACAAAAATAATCTAACTGTGAAAGTAATATGTTTATATGCTAACAGTGAATTAAATCAAAACCTTTGCTTAAATATTCAAACACTTAGCTTTTAATGTAAAAGTGCAGTGGGAGCTCTGTTACATATTTAAAGACTGAAAAAATGCTGTTTATGTGCCAGACAAAGAGCATGTCAGTATCTTCTTAAATAGTTTAAACAGATTCTCTGAATCTTTTGATGGTATTATGGGCTGTGGATGATAAAATCCATCAATTCCTTGCAACTGCCCATTGTGAAATGTTGTTCCTAAACTGTTGGACTATTTGCTTATGCAGTTTTCACAAAGTGGTGAACCTCGCCCCATCCTTGCTTGTGAATGACTGAACCATTTACACCCAATCATAACACTCACCTGTTTCAAATTAACCTATTAAGGAATGCTAAAAAAACACACCAGTCTTTTGTTGCCCCTTGTCTCAGCTTTATTGGAACGTGTTGCAGGCATCAAATTCAAAATGAGTGAGTATTTGCAAACAAACAATGAAGTCATTCAGGTTGAACATTAAATATCTTGTCTTTGTAGTTATTCAGTTGAATAAAGGTTGATAAGGAGTTGTAATTATTATTTTATGTGCTTATTAATATTTTACACATCCCAGCTTCACTGGAATTGGTGTTTGTACTTAAATAAAACTGACTGATAAATTTTAAAACCCACGAAAAACAGCGACAGGTATACAAAATGCTTACTTCAAACCCTGCAAAGGGTAGAAAAGTCTGACAGAGCAGTCTGGTAAATTGTCCTTGAACTATTTGTTTATTGAGGCAGGGCTGGGCAACATAAAGTTTTTAACATATACTGATATATTTTTGAATGAGACATGGGAGATATTTGTGTTGCATTAAAATAATTTGTGAGCCACCATTACACCTACTTCTCTTGATTCTGTGTTGCCATTGTGTCCCATCATGCCTCCCTCCCTCTCAGCAAAACTCAACTAAAGAGGAAGGAAACCTCTGTTTTCAAACATACCATCCTTAGTGTAGACATGCCTGAGTAAAATGATGTAAATGAATGTAGGTCTGGGGCTGCTGCACATGACAAACTCCTTATTATCATTTGTTTTTCCTGGTATGAATTCCAGACCTGCTAAAAAAGCAACAGGATCAACTTTGTGCCCAACCTACCAGAGGAGAACCAGTCTCAAGTGGGGTGCACACATAAAGATTATCGAGCTGTTTTTGTCCTGACTTTTCCCCTTCCCGATTAAGGATGGCAAACACCCAATTATCTTATGTCTTATAATATTATCCTATAAGGTTATCCAGTGGTCTGAGGTGTGTTGAGAGTGAATTTAAATCGGCTCCAAAACTGGTTGGGCCGACAATCATAAATATTAAACTTGTTCAACATTTAAAACCAAAATCTTCATGTGTGTGGGGGAAGCCGACGACACCCGAGTCATGACTCAGTGAATTGTGATGTGGAACAGAATGTAGCCAATCAGGAAGTGAGCTGACTGAAGAACAAGGAAGCAGGTGTAAGTAAAAACAACCACAGCCGACCTGAAACATAAACATAAAGTTCGGTGGACCTCAGGAACAGAGGACCAGCTTCACGTGTCCACGAAGTCTCCAGGACTTTTTCCACAGTCTTCTCTTTTATTTAGTTCAGGATTTTTCTGTCAAAAAAAGTCCAAAGACCACCATCATTCCCTTTTCTTTATGTCCTCTTCCCTGTTAACCTGACACACCAGATGGACAGTTTCATACATCCGTCACCGAAAAATTTCACTAGTCCATCTGAAGAAGAGCCCATAGAAAATGTTTTCAGGGGGCAGAACCTTCAATAACAGCTGCAGCTGGTGATTGGATGATTGTTCTGCCAGTCACACTCATCACAGACCAATCCACATCAAGCCACAGTATGACATAGCAGCTAGACCCTGTTGTTAGCCGTTAACTTAAACTACGTTTCAGTCCTTGGACTATCTTCTTACATTAAATTATACAACACAGATGTTTAATTTACTTTTTATATGTGACATGAACCTCGTCAAAGACAATCCCCACCAAATTCTCCCAGTAAACTTCTGAGGAGAGCATATTTCGCCAAGTATCACTGAGTAACCACGACTACCATAGACTAACCGGCATCATCCATGGAGGATTTCTGTGTTCTCTCCCAGTTTCCCAGAAGCGATTACTGGTCGGGAGAATAGCAAAATCATGATTTCCTGTAAGTAAAGCTTTAAGTGGCATTCTTTGCTCCTCTTTTAAAGAAAAACTTGAGTCAATTTCTGATTAAAACTGCAGATATTGCCGCATTCATGGCGACCACTTCAGAAGCCACCATTGTTTTCAAACATGCAGTCACTTCCTGTTGTCGTTATGTCCGCAGCTCCCGCCTCTCTTCCCTGATTGGGTCATTGCGCATTCAGCCGTGAAATCATTGGACAATGGAAGTTGGCAAGACGGACATGCAGGATTTTAGACAATGAATCAGGCAGGCCCTTCTGCTCTGCAAGGCTACTTCTATGTTGCGTGTTGTGTTTTCTGGTTGTTGCCATAGACATACACATTTATAGTGGTGGCTATGCTTCTTCTTCATTTTTGTTAGATCACATTTGATCACGCAAGATTTCTGACTTGGAGAACTAGATTCTAAGTCAGTGGTGGGACAGAGTCATTATGTGTGTGGTGTGCTGTGTTGAGATTACTGGAGCACACCACACACAGTACCATCAAAACTGTTGAATGACTGATTTTTTATCTTTATGTGTGGGGTCTCTAAAAGATAAAACATCTCTTCAGATTTAGAAAATTCTTATGTGTGGACCCCGCTTCAGATGACCTGAAGGAGTTTGTTGTGTCTCCAGCACTGTAAGATGCTGTTTCAGGATAACATTCAACCTAAATGTCATATTGTGAGAGCTGTAAGAGTTAGCTCATACTCACACAGTCACTTGTTGTCACTGAAACCTTGATGGCACTTTCTGGGATTTCCTCTTTTCCAACACACTTCACATCAGGCTGTAGACCCAGACAGAGAGGTAACCACATCAGTCATCCACAGTGAAGTCATAGTCCATCAATACTGAAGTTTTTTTTCACAGTAACATCTGCTCACATTAGCGGCATAAACACTGACATGTATATTTTCTACATGAGTGGTGTTTTTTCTGCTAATGGCCTGCAGATGTTAAAGTCAAACCATCTGAACATCGTAAAGATACCCACCACCACGGCTTTGACAACAGGATCCTCCACTGGTACTGCAGATATGTCAACTCCGGCGACAGGAGCAACGGTTCCTGAGGCTCCACCACTTGGATCAAATAAAATGGTAACAACGGTTACAGATAGCCCATCATCTCCAGGGGCAGGAGAGGCAGCTGGATCTGCAGCAACAGTTGGGGCCACACTTGCATCCGGGGCAGCTGAAGCATCTGGAGCCGCAGTAGCAGCTGGGGCACCTGTCACTACAATGCAGTACATAGGGTATTAGGCACACAATACTTACAGCTTGTCATATTAGGGATATAAAATTAACATTTCAATGCAGGTGCAGATTTTGTTTCCAATGTCAACTCAAGGAAAAACCGAAGGTAACAACATAGAAAAATGGCTTCTATATAGAT
The DNA here is from genome assembly GCA_037902135.1 of Cetoscarus ocellatus. Taxonomy (NCBI): domain Eukaryota; kingdom Metazoa; phylum Chordata; class Actinopteri; order Labriformes; family Labridae; genus Cetoscarus; species Cetoscarus ocellatus. Next base: position 82,257 of record JBAMNC010000492.1, on the reverse strand, counting down.
GGTAAATTGTTGCCATTTTGAGATGTGAATGTAACTCAATGAAGCTTGAATTTTGTGATGATATCTTTAATAAAAGCTCTCACCACTGTCTGTAGGTGAACCAGCAGGTGCATCTGTTGTATCATCTTGACAAATCACCCCATCTGCAAGAAGACAAGACACTGAAAGTTAGATGTTTTCATCTGACTCATTAGTTTCTGTTTACAGTTTAAAGGGACAATGTGTAGCGTTTTAAGTTATTGTCTACAATGTCTACATTCATAAATATGTCCTTATTTGTGTCAAATTGCCTCTTGCAACAATCTGACTTGTCCTCCTTATCTGTATTTACATACATAGGGTAAGTCCAATAGAGGGTTCCATGTTCTTCTGGTCTATACAAACTATGAGCAGCTGAGAGGGACATAAAGCACTATGCAGTACAACTGGCTAAGGCTAAACACTTTTTCGCTCAGAGCCAGCATGACTAAAACAGAGAAGGAGCACAGCGAGACGTGCTTGTCACTGCCCCGGCAAATTTGAAAGCCTAACACTAACGATTCAATGTAGTTTTCAGTTTGTTTGAAATAACATACCTCTTCACCAGAAAGAAAACTTGATGAAGTGTTGGAGGACATGTTGACATAGCTTCTAGGCACATACTGGCTGCCGTAGAGTTCAGCGGTTGCAACACACATTTGAAAAAGCGAGGCGCTAGGGAGCACTATTCATTTGAATGTAAAATACAGTTTCACTACTAGATGGGAGAAAAAACGACACAGTGTGGCTTTAAAGGCTTATGCCAGCAGTGAATGTTTTGTTGCTGATGCAACATGAAGCTAATATTGTCCTCTGCTTTGATTGGGGGACATAAATGTGCTCTAACTTTTACAGGCACAGCTGACATGATTTAGATTTTTGGGACTTTTTGGTGATTCAAGTAAAATGTTGCATATACAGCTATGTAAGACACTGCCCAGCCATTTTTGAAGCAGAGTTTTAAAACACAATTACAGCTGTTAAAGTTGCAGTTGCTCTCTGTAATTAACTTTTTGTCAACCAAGGTGCAGGCAAAGAGGTGAAGATGAGATGGCCTTCAGCCTCCTGACCAACCGCTAATATTTGCCTTTGAAGCAAAACTTTGGAAGGACATCTCATGTTTGTGTGAAAAAACCTTATTTGCATCAGAACACAGTTTGACTTTGGCATCCAGGCTATGACCTCACAACTCCATGCAGATTTATCCTGCATGCAAACATTAAGGACTTAGTCTCATCTATTGACCTGTAAAGGTGCTTTACAAGTGCGCGTGTGTGCACAAGTTGCAGCAAGTGGACACCAATAAATTTGCAGCTTTTGCACTTCCACATCAGTTTCATTTTTGGTACCACTTGGTTTAAGACAGAGCAACATACGTCCACATCTCTAACTCCAACACCTGGTTGGAGTCTACCCCAACCTCAACTTCACCCCAACCAAAGCTTCATTATCTGCCTAACCAAAATATTAGCACAATTTAAGAGGGAGCAGTGAAGATGTAGCATATCCTGGGATAATATTTCTCACATACACACCTAGCTGGATGTTTGTGTCAGTGAGGTCAGGGCGAGGAGTTCATTTTTTCACCCAAGCCTTTACCCAAACTAAAGATGCCAAACCAATTAAGCTTGTGTTCACAGGGGTTATGATGACTAAGTAGCCACATATGGGTCAACTCTCACTGTCTGCAGCCCTGTCTGCACAGTCAAAAGGTTATTGCCTTCTGACTACACCTCCCTCTTCTAGGGAGATCATGTTTCTGTAATAATCCTGAGGATTAGGTTGGGTGGTGCTAAAACCTTTCAGGCATAGGAAGGTTAAGAAAAGGAGGAAAACATTTCTAAAGTTCATGTGAGGTCTCTCTGCGGTTAAGGATGGATCTCTTCCTTGGGTTACCTTTTGAAGTCTGGTGTCTGATTTGTATCATGACTCTTAAAAATCTTGTGATCTCACTTATCAGATAATGATGTTAGACAGCTCTGTAATGGGTAAACTATTTAGCATGTCTTGTTTTATCACTCACAAGTATAAAACACAATTTAGCCCTGCAAACTAGCAACCAAATGCCCCTGCTACTGCCAGAGCAGAAAACAAAAGCTTCTTTTTGACCATCCTCTGATGGCTACTTTCAGCAGGACATCATCTCAAACTGGTTTCCTGAATATGACAATGAGTTCACTGTACTCAATTCAATAGAGCACATTTGGGATGGTGGAATGGGAGAGTGGCATCATCGGTGTGCAACTGGCAAATCTGCAGCAACTGTGTGATGCCAACATGTCAATATGGACCAAAATCCCTGAGCAATGTTTAAAGTACTGTGTTGAATTGATGCCACCAAGAATTCAGATCTGAAGGCAAAAGGGAGTAGAACCCAGTACTTGGAGGATATTCCCAATAAAGTGCGTGTGCACCCAAAAAAGAGCTGGGTTTTTTTTTGCAACAACAAAGGCATGTACAGAATTACCAGAAACAAATGTGCAATCCAATAAACATGTCTTATTTAAAACACTCTGGATTCATTTCCAAGCTCTGCCAATGTGGTGGAAAACCAACAAAAGTTTGTTCCATGTATTTCTTAACTGGCAAATGGCAACTATGGTAGTGGGCCAACGTCTATTATAGCTCATGCTTTGTACTATATTGTACCCTACTGTTTGTCTGGACTGTGGCGTCAACTGGCTGAAAATTGTCCAATGCTGGGCATAGGATGCATCTTAACCAGTCAAAATGGGCATCAAACCCAATATTTAATAGTGCCAGACAGTTAATTGCGTCAGTTTGGGTCTCTGTGTTTATTACAGCAATGATGTTGGACAGAAATGTTCAGCATACACTTAAACCAAATAAACAGTGCCTCTGATTATATAAATATTTTCCAAGGACAAAAGGTATTTTTGGAATGCTATTAAATCACCTCAACTAAATGGTTAAATAAAAATGCAGACAGGAGAAAGCATGGCTGCATACTGTACATTTTAAAGCATTTACCTCCTTTTTTTATTTATAACTGTATACTACTGTGGTAATGTTTTTTTCTGCTTCAACTTACTCTAAAAGAACCCAAAGATATAACATCATGACCTATTGAAACTTCGGTTATTCAATGCAGATGCTGTACAATAAATCATACTTTTCAAGATTCTTTAATTTGCTTTTATCGAAACTTGTATTTGCAAGACGTCCACAGCATCTTGGTTTTATACCTCCTCCTGGTAAAGTATAAGCTACATAAATAAGCGGGAATTGCATGAGTACAAACCTGCACCAAAACATTCCAACATTGTCAAGCCAGTTATTGTCGAAAATGTAGAAAACAGCTCTCTTACATTGGTAAGAAATCTTTGGAAAAAAAATCCTGGATCCACACTCGATCAACACCGAAATCTTATCACTCCTTCCCCTGGCCATGACCAACATTCTTTAAAAATGTCATGAAATTGTATTGAAAACTCAGTGAGTTATTAGTGAAAATGTTGACAACTGCCCTACCTTGCACCGTTAAGAAACCCTTTAAAAAATTCCTGGATCCACATCTGGAATCAGATCAACACCAAAATGTAAGTGCATCTGTCTTGTGCTACCACCAATATGACCTGAATTTTCATCAAAAGCTGTTCATTAGTTCTTGAGTTATCCTTTCCTCAAACTAAAAAAAAACAAACAAAAAAAAAAAAACAACAGCAAAGACATTAATTTATATGTTTACAAAATCTAGCTTCTCGATTATTTCTGGTAGACTTCTGATCCAAGCATGCGCCAAACTAACAATTGAGTGAAACCTTTTGTTGAAATGGAAGTCACCAATTCCTCCTTCACAAACATTATAGATAAAAGAAGTCCTTAATTTTTGTTAAACTAGAAAAGATTAGGTGTGTTTTGAGGAGTTACCTTGGGAAATTTTCTAAGACGTGGGATTCTTTATTTGCATACGTCCGTGAGCTGGACCTCCCAGTTATTCCCGATTAACCCATCAGGTATTTCAGTGATACATATTCCGACATGACAGATCTCGAACTGACCAGCAGTAATTAATTCATTTATTTATTATTATATTTATTATTATTGCTTATTTTATTTTATTTTAATTTATTTTATTTTTTTATGTCTCTGTATTCGGTTCCTTGGCTTGTACTTGCACTGTTCTTTTTATTTTTATGTGGTCTTGTATTGTCTTTATCTCGTTTTTTTAATCTTTAGCTAAAAATGTTAACAAACAGATTGTGGGAAAAGAAAGAGAGAATTTTGAATAAACACAAAAGAAAGTTTTCCTTTTTGCTTTAAAAAAAAAGTGACACCTGATCGTATATCTTGAGGGTTAGTATGGCAGGTAAAGTCGTCATATTTGACATTTTACTCTCAAAATGTCAGTCCATGCTTTTTGCACCACATCATACCATCACCTCTCATGGTCACACTTTCTCAGTTTGGACACAGACACCTCAGACGGCTGAGTAAAAAGTGTCAGCATTTCAAGCCTGACCCTCCTCAGCATCAACATGAAGCCCGAGGACGTCCAGACTCAACACAAACACAGAGGAACATACATAACCCTCTCACTCCATAAACACAACAGCGGCCGCTCTCTGGAGAGATTTAAATGGGTTAAGAGAGCAAACTCCTGAGGCCTCTGGGTTCACTTCTCTTCTCTTCCACTAAACTACACCGTGTGGATTTCCTGCACTGGTCGTCCTCCTCAGAGCTCTCAGCCTGGGTGTTCTGGTCTTTGACGTGGTGTGTGGTTATGTAGCCAGGCCAGATGTAAGGGGCTAAATCATGGGCTAAAGATGGGATACGATATGCTGAGAGTCAGTGCGGAGGCAGTTTTATGCCTCGGAGCCAACAACAGCCGGGGCCAGAGGCAACATGACTTTTGGAGGGAAGTCTGTCTGTCTGTTTGGCGCATTGTTTTGAATGTGATATCTCTTTAAAATTTGAACACGTCCCCTCTGACTCAAGGATGACCTGATTAGATTTTTTAGATCAGGCTGAAGGTCAAGTTAATTGGATCACATTGCTTTTAAGATCAATAAAATGAAGTTAAAACAACGTTATGAGGGATTTTCATAAAGCTTTACAAAAATTCCCTCTCCAAAACAAGGATGGACTGGTTTAATTTGGAGGTCAAAGGTCAAAGGTCAGGGTCATTTGGCCTGTAGTTATCAATTGCTTCTAAACTCGCTGCATTAAAGGGATAAATCAGTTTTTGTGAAGTGGGTTTGTATGAGCTCCATATGGCCACTAAGTACATAAGATATTAGAAATTCTCTCCTCTCCCTCAGTAAGGCACAATTAGTGAAGTTTGTGACACAGAACCAGCTGCAAACAGGTAAGTATTGTACCAAATACAAAGGGTATTTTCTCTGCCTACAAGAACTCCCACCAAAAAAATAATACCACAGGTTTAGAGTATGCTACCTAATTTTTTTTTTGAGTGTATTAACTTTTCGGTAAAAAAAAGTTTATCTGGAACTCGTGGCAGCGCTGCTCGGAGGAATATGTGGCGTGAGTCAGTTAATTTCAGATAAACTTCAATTTTCCAAAAAGTGAATGCACTCAAAAAATTTCTAGGTAGCATACTCTTAAACTGTGGTATTATTCTTTGATGGGAGTTGTGGACGCAGAGAAAATACCCTTTGTATTTGGTACAATACTTCCCTGTTTGCGGATTGTTCTGCGTCACAAACTTTTACAAATTGTGGCTTACTGAGGGAGATGAGAGAACTTTCTACTGCATCTAATGTTCTTAGTGGCCATATGGAGCTCATACAACCCAACTTCAAAAAAACTAAACTACCCCTTTAAGAACACTGAGGTCTTGTGCTTGCAAACTTGAAATCAATCAATCAATATATCTTTTTTTGTATAGTGCCAGTTCATAACAATCTCAAGGCACTTTAGAATAGAGCAGGCTGAAGCCATATTCTCATTTTATAGATATAAATATATGCCTATATACAAATACTTACCAATAAATATATAGATACAGAGACAGATCCATCCAGGCAGAGACAAAGGGACTAAAAATAAGAATTTACAATAGCGACAAACCCATGGACGCCCAGATCATAAATCTGTCCTCATCACATTCGTCTCTGCTGAATCTAAATTCAATCAATCACTCTTTATTTGTATAGCACCACATTTTTTGAATATAAATTTATTTAAGGTAAGTCCTTGAGATGTGGCCTCTAATTTTTAATGTGTATATGGATGTAAAGATAGTTACTATGGATGTATAATCAATACAACCATGGATAGAGGGATCGATCTAATATTAAAATTAATATCTGGAGAGGAATGATGTTGATTAATATAGCCATTAAAATGTGTTTAACTGGTCTAAAAGTATGAATTTATGTTAAATGAAAATGAAATCTTAAGAATGTTTCAAAGAATTTTAAACAAATTCTGCTTACAAGTTCACTGCAACTCAGGGATAAACTAATCAGATTTAGGACAATAAAGATCCAAGTCTTGCAGCCTCATGTTCTTTCATTGCTTGTAATTTTTCAACCACAATCCCACATAAAACTCCACAGACCCTCTTAATGACCCCACCACTGTTCTGTTACTGTCTGGCAACTGTTTTTTTTTGTTTGTTTGTTTGTTTTTGAGGCATATGACAACCAGGCAGTGGTTCTATTTTCTTTGTAGTTCATCAAATCAACAATAAAAATCAGGACAAATGTTGATATTTACCACGAACAACAACCATCACAAACAGCTGCTTCGCTGTCTATGAAGGTTTATGCAGCAGTTGGTGTTGTTGACATGCTTCTGGAATGAGCTGCAGTAACTTGATGACCCAAACATACTTTAAGAGCTTAACTTTAAAAATTAGGGGAATGTAGGGACCTCCTAAATCCAGTCACACTGTAAACACCTAGGATGTAAGGCACTGAAGCAATGTTTATCCTCTGGAAGACTGTCAAGAATTTCATAACTGACAACATTATATATAGAGAAACGGATTAAGAAAGGTTATTACTAAGCTGACAAACCCTGACTGAACTTTACTGATTACTGCTGGAATTTGTGGTTCCTTTCGGCACTGAAATCTTTATAAGGTTAGACATGAAAACACACACGAAAGATGAGACATACATTTAAAGGACTGGCCCTCTGTCAAAAAATTGAATCATTAGCTTCCTTTCTGGCTTAAGCAGACTCAGAGGAGTCAAATAAGGTGGAGGGAGAGGCTGATTTTACTATCAATTAACAAACTAAAGACAGATTTCTACATTTACAGCTCTGTTCTTCTCCTCACTTGGGAGACGTTGTCAAACTCCCTTTCATATACTAACAGGCACACCCACCGACTGGGCGAGGAAATGTAGCGCTGAGAAATATCTCATAAAATTATACCTCAGAGAATCCAATAAAAGTGTCAGATTGACTTTGATAGATCATATATAAATGTAAATTATTTTTCCAATGCAATCATTCACTGTTTTACAGGTCAAGTTCCTAATTTTGTGATTGAGATGGAAAAGTGATATCATACAAACTCATCGACCTGACACGCCAGATGGACCGTTAAAAATATTTAACTAATCCATCTGGGGAAAAAAACCTACACAAAGTGTTTGGGGGAGGGCAGAGCCTTTCAGAAAAGTGTCTGGCAGGTGTTTGGACGATTGTTCCATCAATCAACATTTATTACAGGCAATCAGATAATGTAAAACAAACTCTAGTCAAAACATGTCAGAAGTGGAGCAAAAATATCTCTAGTATTGAGAAATTTGGGGAGTTATTTGTTTTTCATTTAAGAAAGAAAGCTGTTAGCATCTAAGCTAATCTGTATAAGTGAGGTCACTCCCTGCTGTGGTCTTGCTCAAATCTCCTACCTCTTCCTGTTCTAAAGGACTCTGATTGGGCCGTGCCACTTTGGGTCAAGCACAAACGTTGTAGATTAGAGCTTGGCAAGATGATCTGCTAAATTACAGACATGGAATCAGCTGATCCAGCTGCTGTGCAAGGTTATAAATTCATTTTAGAGTCTGCAATTCTTGTTGGTTTGCATGGAGGCAAAAGTGGCAGATAACGGTGTACCTTGTGTAAAACAAAGAGTAATAAACAGTCATCGACCACTTTATAAGGAACGATGCTAGTACCCCACTGGACCCCCTTTTGGCCTTCAGATTTTCCTCAGTCCTGTGTCACACATTCAACAGTGTTCTGGAAAAATTCCTCAGAGATTTTGGTCCAAGTTGACACGGGAGCATCACAGATTTGTTGACAGATCTGTTGCAGATCTGTTGGCTTCACATCAGTGATGTAAATCTTTCATGCCTTCACATCACAAAGATGCTCTTTGAAATCTGGTGACCGTGGAGGTCACTTGACTTCAGTGAACTCATCATCATGTTCAGGAAACCAGTCTGAGATGATGTGAACTTGGTGACGTGGCGCGTTGCCCTGCTGGGAACACTGTGGTCATAAAGGGATGGACTTGGTCCAAAACAATACCCTGGAGGGCTGTGGTAGCAGATGCCTTTCTGTCATGATCAAAGTCTCCTACGTCAAATTTTTTCACCTTTCTGTAGGCCAGGTTAAACTTCAGCAGGCCGTCCTGACCATGTTTCCATGCCTTAAATGTACTGAGTTGCTGCACTGTGATTGGCTGGTTAGCTATTTGCTTTAATGTGCAGTTGAATGTGTGTACCTTTTTGAGTCGTAAGTGAGTGATAACCTCATAGTAAGACCAAGTGACCAGCCTATTCACACACTGTTTATACCCATTACATGCGGTTGTTTGTTTATTGTACCACAAACTGTTGGAAATCTAATTCAGGCTCAGTTCCAGAGCACAGAGCTTCATTTGCAGAGATCACACGCTCTATTGTTGATTTTTTTCCCAGTCTTGGTAAAATCCCCTGGGGTACTACTGTTTTATTTGTGCTGGCTGTGGTCAAGTAAATGTCTCTGACTATTCTGTGATTATCTGACTGCTTGTGTTTTTGTTGGAAGGATCTTTTATTATGATGTTGTGTTCGAAGATCTCCTTCCCCAATTACTGCAGTGAGTAAAGAATTATCAAGACCAATAAACTGGGGCTAAACTGGGGCTGTAAATATGCCACTTACTATATAATATATACTTCTTTTATACTTTAAAAAAAAATTTATTTCTATTTTTACATTACTGTATTGGATTTGTAATTACCTTATTTTCAGTATAATGCTTCTTCTTATATTTCTCTTGTATCCTGCAGCTGCTGTATATTTTGAAATTTCCCCCTGTGGGACTAATAAAGGAATATCTTATCTTATCTTAAACCAGAGAAAAAAAAGCTTACATAAAAATCTTTTTTTTTTCTTTACTCAGGTAAAATCTGCTTGTTTTTGGAGAGTAATTTGGCTTCAGGTTTCATCCCCGCTTTTTGTCTTTGAAACACTGAACCCTGAGGTGATACACTCATCGGTAACTGAATTCCGTACATCTTTTTAACTGCTTGTTAATGGGAAGAGCAAATCCACCAATCACATGGCAGCAACCCACCAATTTAGGCATGAAGATATGGTCAAGATAACCAACTTCAGTTAAACATGAGCATCAGAATGTGGAAAAAAGGTGATTTCAATGTGAACAAGCCATGGCTGCTGGTGTCAGAAATTGCTGATCACCTTGGGTTTTCACAGACTTACTGTACCTCTCTAGGGTTTTCAGAGAAGAGTAAAAAAAGAGAAAATATCCAGTGAGCAGCAGTCCTCTGGGCTAAAATGCCTTGTTGATAACAGAGGTCACAGGACAATAGCTAGAGGGATTCCAGATGATAGGCAACAGGAACTCAAATAACCTTTCTTTACAGCTAAGATATGCAGAGAATCATTTCTGCATACACAACAATAGAATCTTGAAGCGCATGGGCTGCAGCAGCAGAAGACAACACCTGATGCCACTCCCATCAGCTGAAACAGAAAATTGAGGCTACAATTCACACGGGCTGATCAAAATTGGACAACAGAAGATTGGAGAAAGGTTGTCTGGTCTGACAAGGTGCAACTTCTGCTGCAGCGTTTAGATCGTAGGGTCAAATCATAGCATTTGCAACATGCAAGCAAGGACTGTTCCTGCCTTGTATTAATGGTTCACTGTTGCGATAATGGTGATGTAATTGCCTGTGGGATATCTCTTGACACGCTTTGGGCCCCTTTGTACGAATTAAGGATTGTATAAATGCTGAAACCTACCTATGCATGGTTGCCTACCATGTCCTTCCTATTCCTACGTCTAGCAAGATAACACCTCATTTCACAAAGTTTAATCATCTCAAATGTTTTTTTGAACATGATAATGCGTTCACTGTACTCTGGTGGCCTTACAGTCACCAGAAATTGAGCACTTTTGGGATGTGGTGGAACAAGACAATAAATTCACGCATGTGCAGTCAACAAATCTTCAGCAACTGTGCGATGCTATCACGTCAATATGGACAAAATCTCTAGTTTCCAACACCTTTATGGATCAACGCCAGAATTCGGCAGTTCACAAAGCAAATTGGGGTCCAACCTGGTGCTAACAAGATGTTAGGGAGCTCACAATCTGCTAGAGCTAGGCAGGTTGTGAGGAGATTGGCAATGTCACAAAATACCCTGCCCCATTACTTTTAAGTTGTATCTGAAATATATGCATCAGCAGATAAATATACCACATATATGTGTGTATGTGTGCAATGAAGTTGTGAGAATGATCATAATCTTCCTTTCAATACCCAAATGCTTGAGCAAGGTAACCATATTACGGATATTTTTTTGAATGGCTGAATTTAAGTCAACATATCTGTGCAATTACAACAGTGTGCATGAGTTTGCTGTCCTTTTTAATTCTTGAAAACAAGAAATAAAATACAGTGAGAATAAGATGTCTAACAAAACAGACACTGATTAAGATTAATTATGAATTAATTGGAATTGCATCCAATTCTTAAAATCTAGCTCTATAACAGCACTTATGTGCGCTATAGACATTAGGCCTGTGCTCAGAAAAAGGATATAGCAAAGTATCATCACATACCTCTTGATACGTGTATCAAAACAGATCCTACAGAGTTGATGAAGCCTCAAATACGATGGCAGTAGAAGAAAAACTACGTGATGTAATACACAATTCCAAATACTAAAAAATTACTTCTAAGATGTTCGAGGACCTTAAATTTATATGTCCTGAGCTGTAGAATCCTCTTAACCTTGTCCTTGCACTTTTTGTACTTGCAAAAAAGAACAAATGTAGAAACTGGAGTTCTGTTAAGGGCGTCATCAATGTCCACAATTTACAGATACCACAATATGAGTTGTATTCTTGCATCGTGAGGTTGCTGGAAATACCAAGCCCTAATAGACAAACAGGCAGCCACTGTCACTACTTCCCTGGCATCACAGCCATCTTTCACTAAACCATTATCTTGTATGTTCTTCCTTAGGGTGGGAAACAGTGAACAGACTTGAAGAGAAGCAAACACACCACTGGACGGGCGCAGTCAAAGTACAAGCAGGGGACGGCAGCTGCAGTAAGTCTCCTCAGGGAGCTCCTCCCTCCCCTCTGTACTATCGGAGAGAGCCGTGAAGCCTCTGACATCATGTGTTAAGGGGGGAAACACGTCAGCTTGAACTCTGGGGATTTGCATTCAACCTCCACCCAGACCACAGAGACGACACCTTGGCTGTCATGCAGTAATGGGACACACCCTCTGCTTGGTCTTTATCCATATCCTCTGCTTCCAGATGTGCACAGAGAGACCCTAAAGTCCCCTCCAATCCTCTCTTTTGTTCTCACCAACAAAGACGTCATTCCTTTAAAGCCAGGCATTTCTTCAGTTTCAAAGGCTATCAAGGGAATTTAACGATGAGGATATGCTCAAGAGAGAGAGGAGGACTCACTTAATCAGCTATAAGAAAAAAAAAGGCTTGGACTGCAACTTGTGTCGCTTTCAGACCTAAAATTCAGTCCACTTGGTTATTCAGGGATGAAGTGGCAACACTGTCTGATTTTTCTCTTGGTTTGGTTTGCTTTCAATCTGTACCTAGTCAGATGGACCAAAGCCTATCAAATGTTGTGTCATTGTACAATGTTCTTTTTCTTCACTCTCTTCTCTTATTACTTTCATTATTTTATCATCTCAAAAGCCTCCTGTGGACAAGTGTTGCGAATTAGCACCTGTGCTAAAACACTCAAACAATGCATCTGGTTTGTCCAATGTAATTGTGATGTCCCCATCAAATAAACAATAAATAAATAAATAAATTGTGTTATCTAGCTGACTGCCACTTGTTGAGGCTGTAGTTGTGGCTCACTGATGCATTATGAGCCCAAAATAAGCACTGGGCATCGAGTAATAATATTGTTCAGCACAAGCAGTTCGTAAGTATTCTTTGCCATAAATTAATCATAAATCTGCATTTAGGCAGCTTTGGGTGGCACTTACATATTGACAGGAGCAATATGTCAACATATTGCATGCGGATTTGAAGGTGTCAACCTGTTAAGAGGACCAGAGGCTAGTGGTGGTAGCAATGCTAGTGTTAGCCACGCTCTGCATTTGGTCTAGACCAAATGTGGTAGGTGTGAAAGCATCCTCAGACTTTTTTTTTTTGCTTATCCATTAATATTTTTAATGATTTCTTAAATCTTTATAATGGCTCAAAATAAACAGTTGTCCAAAATTCAGCGGATTATAAATCACGTTTAAAAAGGGCATTGTTATAATAAAGAGGGTCCTTCTGATATAGGAGAAGGGATGGGAATGGAGGCTCGATTCCAGTTAAGAAAAAGCTCTAATTAGTTTTGAGGTATTGATTTCATTTGCCAATATGCACGACTATAACCTGAACAATCCCTATGCTTAGTTAAATAATTTGCAAAACAACAAAGCCAGGCACTTACATTAGGCAGTTAGCCTAGGTAAGTATTCATGATGGAGAGGAGACAGAAGTGGTCCAAAGTGAGGCTTAATTTGACCCAGAATCAAGCTAACAGATGTGTGTTGTCTGTATTTGTTTGATTTCAATCAAGGCTGTAAATTCCAGCAACATGCTGGACCATTTGTTGACACAGCATGGCATTAAATATCAGGAGTATCATATGTTGACCTTGTTGACAAAGAAAACCTGTGTAGGCCAACCTTTTTTTCACACAGGTAATCTACAAGATCAAGGATACAAGAAAAGCTGTTTTTCCCTAAAACAATCATTATCTCACCTCTACTTGGAAAATCTCAAAATTGAATTTAATCTTATCCCTATGTAAATATTACAAAATTGAAGAATAGTATTGCAAGCCCAGTATTGAGATAAGTCATTGGATTAACTTCCTGACCGTCAACACTCTTCTGTAAACCAACCAATAGAAATTAAGAGGACACAATTGTTTAGCTTGAACAAAAACATTCAGTAGAAGAACGAAACCGCAATATTAAGTATATGTGAGCATGAAAAACGGACAGGATTCTTAGACAATGACAACATTATAGATACTGCAGGTGCTTTTAAATAATTAGTGGATTAACCCTTTAAATGCCAGCCTGAATACATGATGCCACTTGTTTTATCTAAAAAAAAAAAAGAGATTTTTTATATAAGGAATAGTTGGGGGCTGAGCATTGCTAGTGATTAGAGTCTTTGATATGTCAAATGCTCTCAAAGTTATAAAGGCAAATTAATAAATGCTGTAAAGCAGCCAAATGACAAAAATACACGAACACTTGTCTGTTTTCTCCACAACATTATCAATAACATCTTCACGTACAGCAAGGACAGGGGGTCATAGCTTCACTCAGGTTCATTTTCCATCTACTTCAAAGACACATGAAACACGTCCCTCAAAAAGGGTAAAAAATGTACATGATGTTTTTATGGCAGATTCTTTGCATCTACAGTTTTGGCTCGAGGGTCCCCAGAGGGTGCACAATTGGAAATCTGACAACACCTAAAAAATGCTATGAAATGAAACCAACGTTGCTGCTACTTTAGATGTACCCCCACCCCCAGTTTATTATATATATATATATATATATATATATGAAAAAAAACAACTAATTTTTTTGTTTTTCATAAAAAACAACAATGATGTCATGTATTCAAACTGGCATTTAAAGGGTTAAAGTTGTTTTTTCCAAAACGTTTTCCTCAGGGATCAGTCAAGCACTTTATATTTCTTCCTATCCATCTACCAATTCTGGTTTTTTTTCCAGCTTCTCTTCAACTTAAATAAAACAGTATCTGTAACATCCAATAATTAAGCTCCTGAAAACCACAAACAGTCCTCCATACAATTACATTCTAATTCAGTGATAATTAAAGGGGAAATTGGGGTAAAATGTCTGGAATCCACCCTCTCAGTAGCTACCTGAATGTGAGAACTATTTTTGTTTCTGCACAGTCGGGTGGCAAAAGTTGACTTTTTCCGACCCGCCCACACACCCTCTGTTTTGACAAAAAACAACAGAACGTTAGAAAAAAATTAAGAGGAATTAACAACAGGTTTGTGGAATGTTATCGATGTGTAACCCTGCCCAGGATGTGGCTATCACTGCGCGCAGAATGTGGTGACCTCTGGGAGCTGCAGAGGCCAACATGCTGAGGGTTGCAGATAACACACACAGACACACGCTGCTGGAGTAGCATTACATCCAAGCTGTGTGCTATCACGGGGACGCAGTGCTGGGTCTATCTTCTCTCCTGTAATGGCTCACAGTGAATATTTTACTCAATTTGCTTCGCCAACTGTTCTCTGCGCGACCACATTGTTGGTGAAACAAAAGGCAGAGAGAGCTTTCATGAGGGGAAAAAGGCAAAAGCATGATTGATAGCAGCTACCTACCATTGTTTTTACTCAACCTCTAATTTACTCATTAAAATAGTTTCAGCAGAGCAGTGAAACCTAAAACCAATGTTTCCAAAACAGCCCATCCAGTTTGTCCGTAGATTAGAGTTTGGAAGCAGCAGCTGCTTTTAGAAGTCCTGTGAGCTTGCTGCTCTCCTCCTCTGTTTCAGAGGAACCAGCAGCAGATGGTCATGGACTGAATCCAGCTGCTGTTTTAACATGAAGCTGTGCAGAGAGAGGTTGTAAAAAGATATCGAAACCTATAGCCCTAAAAACAATCTGGCTCTGATACGAGTGAGAGTGTGGAGCCAAAGTGGGAGAGAAAGAGTGAGAAACAATAGTCTGATAGCTCTCCAGAAATGGTTCAAGAAGGGAAAAACCTGCATGAAAACAAGCAAGTGTTTGCATATGTTTACAGAGTTATTGAAAAGTATGTGAGCAGGATTGTATTCCACTCTATGTTAGCCTCTCAGTGCAGGCTCTCTATAATGTTTTGCAGAATTACAAGTACTTCTCATGGAAAAGCACTCATAATTGGGGTTTATCATATCTTAGAAAGCTCTTGATTACAAATTTCCCCTCAAAAACATTTCACTCTCAGGATGCAGGCCTTTCTGTGATATCTAAAGGTAGTATGGGAGGTAGAGCCCACTGTAATAAGGGCTCCAGTCCTGTAGGAAGACAACAGCTTTTCTACTGAGAAAAGGCTGAAAACTTTACTCACACAATATAGGCCTCCTTCTGGTAAGTCTCTAAACATAGTATGGGAGATATATCCTTCAATAGTCTGATCCTTCTCAACTAAAATACTGTACCAGCTAGTGGCCGAATGATCAGCCACTGATCATAACTGGCCGATTTTTGTGAAAAAAGTATGTGCTATTGGTACGTAAATATTTTCACAGACGTAGCCCTGCCAGAGCTCCGCCAGACAGTGTATGCTCTCTGGTATTTTTAGTAACTTATGATAGTTTATTTGAATGAAATCTGCATTTGACTTTGATAATATCTTTAATAATATCTTTTCCCCTGTAACTTTGGCTATGAAAGGGGAAATGTGCTGAAATACAAATTATTTATATAATAATTATACTGGTTATTTCAGACTGTCGTTTTTGCCTGCATCCCCTTGCGCAAAATGGGGCCCCCCATGGATCATGGGGCCCTACCACAGCACGTGTTTTGTGCATAGGGAGGGGCAGAGCTGGCTGTTGTTGCTCTGTTTGTTTCTCTCTATCCTCTTTTAGGACCGCTATCCCATTCCCAAAGCCATGGCTTGTCAAATTGGATCTGGTTTTGCTCAAGGCTTTTGTTTACTTTGTCTTCTTTGCTACAGTTACCTTGCTAAATGCTGCTTGTCCCATGGTGGATTAATAATAGAGCTTTGTAAATAATAAAACAGAGTACAGTCTAAAACTGCTCTATTAAGGTGCACCAAGATGATATTTAAGAATTTGCTCTATACAAATAAAGTCTAAGATTAAAATTGAGCTTAAAAACAGAAAACAGGCTCAATCTTATGGTTTCAATTAGAGAGTATAAAACATGGCTTCCACAACAGGCTTCTTACTGTACTTTAATTACCAGGAGCAGTTACTCAGGCAGTTCAGAGGCCCATTAAGTGCTTTATTCCCCGATATAAACAGTATACTCTTCCATAAAGAAGGCCTTGCATGGCTTACAAGAGCACGCCTTTAGTTTTCTCTTAGTGTTTGGCCTTACATCACCATAACCTTGGATCAATCAGCGTGTTAAGGTTCACTGAGCTGTTTTTGTTTTTGAGCCAGCGTGAAACTGCACAGATGACACAATGAGCGGAGAGAGGGCTTCCAAGTTCATGTTTTGGATCTCGCACAATAATCTCAAGACTTCTCATTAGCAGGGCACAGGGGCTGATTTCAATCTGAGCGGCCATATCTGGTGTTTCTCCGCCTCGCTGCTGCTTGTCCCGCCAAATTTTCTGGGCCTGAAAACGGGGGAGAAATTGGAGAAGAGGTCTCTCTTTCTCTCCTTTTTACCCCCTTTGTGCTGGTAAAAAGCAACAGCTATAAAAGGGCAGCAGGGTGCCAGGGGAACAAGGAACAATAAGCTCATCAGAACAGCAGTAATTGGAAAAGGAAGATTTGAACGCTAACGCTGCGTCTGCTTTTCATTAAGTCTGTTCCACTAGGTAAATATTGTTGCTAGATGATCTATTTCTCCGAGTCAACCCCTTTTTCCTGGACCTTTGTTTGGTTAGCGGTGACAGTGGCTTTGTTTTCCCACCATTAATATGCTTTCTTTAGCTTGAAAATGAGATAATTAAGAGAGAGTAGAAATTTTAAAAGTCTACTCATGTTGTGATTCTCATGATGGTCTAGCAGGCGAGGTAACAGAACGGACACTGATGTCAAGCAGGGTTTGTTGAAATATTTTAATGATTTCAGCTGCAGCCTGACCTGGCTTGCTCACATGCAGAAATCACCAAGGCGGACTGGCAGTTTGACACAACACAGGCTCCAGGTTTAATTACTCTGCGAGCTCACGTGGCTCCTGAAGCCATAACTTAGGGCCCAAGTGGACACACACACCCTGCACTGACATAAGGCTGCTATCTGCCAGAGCCTTACGTAAAGAGAGACCCACGCCCTCCAGCAGATGACGTGAATCAAAACTTCAGCATCACAGCCTGGGACAGGGGGAATGCTGGTCAATAGCTGAAGGCCATGAGAAAAAGAGTGGCAATATTCTGCCCATGTTTACACTGGCAGGGTAAAGCTCAGGAGAGACAGCTTGTACAATAGTGTGAGGAGAGATTTGAGAACATATTTTCTAGGGCTGTCAGCATCAAGCCATAAATTGTTATAAAATTAAATGAGATCTGGAATTATGCAATAAATTTTTAACCACATTAATCATGTGTCATTTTTTTTTAATGCCAAGGTCAGATTAACCATCAAAAGCATATTTATAGCCCAATCAGACAGTCACAGTTTTGGAGCCCATTTGTCTCACAAATCTGACTTTTTTGACAGTGAGTTATGAATAACCATCAAGGCAACACCTGGGACACCTACAGTTCTGAATGGAGAGTCTTGTAGAGGGTATTATTAGGGCCACATTAATGCTGTTCTCACTTTCCAAAGGCCAAAAACATAAAACCCTCTATAAAACAGTCAAACTACATGTAATCTTATTAAAATGAGAGATATAATGTATAGCAGGGGTGTCCAAAAATTTATAATCGAGCGCCAAACACAGAAATGCATGGATGACAGGCAACTTACACCTCACTTTTGGTGTAAAAGTTAAGATCTTGGGACCTAGGGGTGGCCAATATGTTTTCAAGGGCCTCTGGTTGGCCCTAGCTTCCACGGGATTCACCTCTGGTCAGGATAAAAACAATGCTAATCTTAAGTCGGACACAAAACAAGAAAAAACTGCAAGAAGCTGACAAACTTTAATGGATTGTTGGTGCTTGAAGTGGAATATTGTAATGTGCTTTATCAATGGACCTCGAGTTGGAACAAATAGTGCACTAGGAAAGTATAATTAGGGTTATTTGCTACTGTTGCTTTTCAGTTGTTTGGGGGTCAATTTAAAATGGACTGTGGGCTACATTTGGCCCCTGGGCCACAGTCTGGACAGCCCTGCTGTTTAGCTTTCTTCTGAATTTACTATTTAGACCTCTGAATTTTTAGGATAAAGGCAAAAAGAGCTACTAAATTAAATTAGTTTAAATTTTGCTTCTGCACATGGTGCCTTGGTTGCAAATTACCCTGAAATACTTAACAGCAAATTTGGACATCTGTAAGTCTGCAACTTTTGGAAATGTGAAGCTGACTGGCATGCCGCAGTGAGTAAATAAGAGGGCGGCATCTGGTCCCCGACCGCCAGTTGCGTATCCCTGGTCTATCATGTTTGATTTTTTCTTTCTAATGCTGTCTTTACAAATCAAACTTTAACATCTCCTTGTGGACAGTGTCTAAGTGTCAGGGCAGCACTTAGTAAGATGATAAATTTATGAATCAATTCTATGAAATTCATCTATTAATTAATTAATTATTAATTATTAATTACTTTGATTCTCAAATGAAGAAACTGATAAGAACTGCTTTATGTTCTTGATATGTAATTAAAGTTCACTTCAAATACAAAATAATATTCGAAACATGCGGTTAAAACAGATTAATCAAAATTATCCTTTAAAATTTAGCAATCAAACTAATTTATAAAATTTTACTTTTTAATAAGCTCAATATTTCTGCTTTCATTCTTAAAATGGTTTACTTTTTCCAACAAAATGTTTTATGTCTGTGTTATCTGTTGTATTTAAACAGTGTGGTTTATATAATCTCAGATGGCCTGTGTGATTTCAGTGAAGGTCACTTTAGAGTGGGCAGCATTGAGGATTTCCACAAAGGACTGATTGCTTTGCACACAGAACTGGAATGCCCCAAATGCATGCGATTTCATGTGGTTCAATTCTAACAGCAATTGTCACAGCTCATTCTGCACAGCCTGAGGCCCTGACTATGCAAAAAGAAAACAGTCAGTACAGATGAAAAGCCGAATTGAGAGAGACAAGATGTTTTTTTTCTTCAGAGCAGAGTTAAAGTTCGGGTTTTCCCCCTGAAATCTTTAGAGAGAGAGGGAGAGGGGGGGAGTTTATAACATAATCCAAGAGGCGCTGAATGACATCATCTAACGTCCAAGGCCATGCCCATAGCAGAGCTACATATTTGCACGACTGCATAACTTTTGAATCTCAGCCATGGGAAGTGGGAACATAAACTTCATCTGTGAGCAAAGCAGTCAGCATAATCAGCAGCTAATGTGTGGCAGAGATGTTTGTCTTGATAAACGTGTTGAAAAATCAAAAACATCAGAGGCTCTTGTGTTTCATATGCACCCCACCCTCCATCCACGCATGCTTTATCAGGGCTTTGTCATATCTGAACAATACTAAACACTATTCATGAAACTTCACATATACACAACTCTGACTTCTCTCAGTGAGTCCACACGCAGTCTAGTTACAGTTGCAATTCTAAGTACTCTGTGTTAGAGATAGAGATGGGAATTGATGAGATTTTATTGACAGTAATGCCATTAATGATTCTGCTTATCTATCAAATTCTTTAAGGATTCCCTTATTGATTCCTAATCATATCTGTGTAGGAACACATAGGTTTTCAGTGGCAACAATCTCAAACACATGACACTTCAAATATTCTCTGCTGTTCTGTACAGATAAATGCTTCTGCAAAGTGGCTGATGTTTCCAATTACTGAACGTTGTGCAGTAAGCATGTTTTTGTTGAAGATTAAGCCACAATTTTAACCACTCCTGCCCCCTCCTGCCTGCCATAATTCTTGACTTCTTTTTATGTTTTCTGCCGACTGCCTCAGATGAGAGCGTGACGTCTTTAATTAACAAGGCATGCAGAACAAAGTGAAAGGAATTGATAAGCAACAAGACTAATGATGTTGATTCCTTGAGGAGTTGTTACAGATTTTTAAAGAATTATTTTTTGAGTCCCTTCCCTAGTTAGGACAATACAGTCTTTGTTAATGCACTACTAACAAAAATTATCCAAATATACTGAAACTTCAAGTAACTGCATCTATTTTATATACCAGGTGTATTCAAGAGTTATTCACAGATAACTTTGAAGAAACTCTTGCACAAAGTCTACCAAAACAAAAATATGAACAAACATTAAGAAGTGACTCAATATTAGTTGCTGCAGAACCTTTACTTTTGCTGCATCAGTATCAAAACAGGTATCATTGTCATTTGACTCATATTTGTGTTACACTAAAGGTGAAAATTTTGGTACTGTGACAGCTCTTCAATCTACTGGGATGCAATGACTAGTCAACGTAGCTGACAAAAATCAACACCATAAATGGTAAATGACAGGTTTGGTCTCTCAAAAAGTCAAATTTTAGGCCATGTTTTTCTCTCTCTTACATTGTAGTTATTCACTCTAAAGCATTCCCACCCCCACTTACCTTTTCCTACCTATACTCCTACCACTTCTCAGCAAATGTTAAGCCGATAAATGTTAGGTTATAATCAATTGGTCAAATGTAGCAGGACAATCATAACAATAAAAATAATAATTATTATTATTAATTATCAATTATTATTATGATTAATTATTATTATTATTATGCTGCATTCTTATTACCTCAGCCAAGGAAGTTGTGTTTTTGCCGGCACATGTTTGTGTGTTTGTTTGTTAGCAAGATTACGTAAAAACAACTGGACAGATTTTGCTGAAATTTTCAGGAGGTGTCGGTAATGGCCCGACTTAAAAATGATTAGATTTTGTTATCGATTCAGATAACCGCCATTAGCGAACAATCGTTTTTGCTCAATAACTGTCCAGTTAATAATGATATCAACATGTTTCTGAGTGCTAGGTGTGAGTTTTCAGGGTCAAGGAATCATATTATGATGGTAGCTTTATCATGGAACTATTGCTTATAGATGTAACAGCAATATGTGAGCTGCCTTGGCAGAGGTTTGCACTCTCCGAGTATTTTCTAGTTTTATTACATACATTACCAACATTGCAAAGTGATAAAAAAAACCAATTAAATAATAGGGGGTAGGCAGGAGCACATGATTAGTCGACTAGTCGACCCAATAGTTGATGACAGAAATAGTCGTTATTGCATTCCTACATTCTACAGCATAAAATACAGAGTTTGGAACTTTAAATCCTTCCCAACAAGGAACCAGTTTTTGAATATCAACTTTGTCTTTATGTTGCAAAGTAAAATAACTTTTTGAATAGAAATAAGCACAAAAATAACTCCAAAGGTACAATCCACATCATATTTTCTCCCGAATGTCCACTGAACGGTCACGGTGTATATAAGAGATTAGAAACAATCAGCCGTCCTCAGGCCTCTGGGATGAGTCTTTTTATTAGGTTGGGGAACAAATTTAAATAAAAATTCATGCCTTTTATTTGAACTCCAAAAGCAAAGGAGATGATCAGTAATAAGGTTGATTTATTCCAGATAGAAATTTTCATTGCTTCTAGCCAGTGCCGTAGGGTATTTAACAGAATGGGTTGCAGCTCGGTGCACAATCAAACTTTGTCTGTAACAATGATTCACAGTTAGTAATATATTTAACTGCTTAAAGACAGCAGGATGAGATTTTTCATCAGGGAACATTTCTTGTATATCTAAAGAGCAGGTTTATTCACAGGGGACACCAAATCAGCACAGAATCACAGGAATCCTCAAAGGAGCTTTACAGTTGAACATTAATCATCTAAATACAAATACAATGCATTGATGTTTTTGAATAATAAAAAAACACCAAGGCAAAAATATGACCTTTTAGGTTTGATGAATATCAGGGACTGTTTCTCAACAAAAAGTCTACTTTTGTTTTTGGACATTTCACATGTTTTGTAAGACTACTAATATATTTGAATGTCCTCTCTGAGTGTTCAAATAAATCTAACAAAAAAAAGAAAAATGATTTTTGTTTAAAATACAACTAAATACTTTAACAGTTTGGAACTGACATCAATCCAGAACCAGAAGTTTCCAATGATACCTAAATCCCAGTACAGGATTGGAAAGGTTATGCATGTCTGCGGTTTCTCTTCTGTGTGAAAGGATACCTCTTCGTGTAAAACAAAGGGTCTGCTGCACAAGGACTTCTACCTTCCTGTAAACAGCGCCAGTAGCTGCCTGAAATGCCCCCAAATAGACCTACTAGTGTGACATCCTACTTCTTTGTTTTTTCAGTAGTTTAAACCCAGTGGATCAAGCTCACAAACTCATGGTAAACAGACTGTGCCCACATGCAACATAAGTGATGGTGAACATAATCTTGCAGTCATCTAAATTGAACATATAAACCTGCGTTAAGGCAAAATAATATTTAATTTTTCCCAACTATCACATTACTTTTGACATATTCAAATTCTTGAAAATGTACTATTATTTCTTTAAAGGGATGTGCCAACATTTTTTTGTTTTCCTGTCTTGCCTCTCTCTCGAGTCTATGACAAGCAGAGAGACACCATTCTTTCAACACTGCTTGCAGTAACAAGAAAGAGACGGGCAGAGCTTGCCCACTGCTAATTAGCTTAGCTCAAACACTGGGAGTCAATGGGTAGCATTATCCTGCCACTGCCTACAGTCATCAGATACTCTTCAGCAACTCTAAACGGTCCAGTGTGCTTGTTGAGACTTGTTTGTTTTATTACTTTATCTATTTTTAGACTAAGATCAGCACTATGTAATTCTCGAAAAAAATACACACAAAACTAAAACGTAGGGCGCATGCAGAAACCACAGCAGACGTGTTTGTAAGTAGGTCAACAAAACAAAGCTCTGTCTGTCCCTTTACTGCACACAGAGTCAAAAAATGGCGTCTATCTGTTTGTCATGGACTCAGGAGTGAGACAAGACACCAAAACATAAGAAATGTTGGCATATCCCTTTAAGTAACAAGGTTTGATGTCCGAGTTACTGTGCTACAGGAAATAGCTGCTACCTTGGCCAGGTCTCTCTTGTAGAAGAGATTTTTAATTTCAATGGAACTTCCTGGTTAAATAAAGGTAAATTAAAATACAAAAAACATTAAGGGCAATGTGGAAAAAGAGTAAGCTTTAAAACCTCCAACAAAGCCAGAGGGCTCATGTGCTTTTTTCAGGCAAACATCAGCAGCCTCGCCCATTCGATCTCATGATATCACTGTCACCAAATCTGATGTGGCATCGATTAAACCTCCTGATCCACAAAAATTCCTCACAGAGAACCAGACACAACAAGACTATGCAGCAGTGAAGCCCCTCTGCATGAATCAGGAGAGAGCGTCTCCACAAAGTCGTCTTTATGTAACAAAGGCATCCAGAACGGAGCATGAAACATTAAAAATGTCTTTGACTGAAGATTGAGGTCGTACAGGCCAGACCTCTGACCTATATATGGCTGCAGAAACATAGTCATATATTGTCAGCAAGGACACAGATCATGTCTTATGACCAATGTGATGACGCAAAAAGATTTAGAAATTAAAAAAAAACAGAAATAGTCACACAGGCATGCCTATTGTTGACCAGAACGACAGAACATTGTCAGAGGTTCTTCCAGGTTTGCTTTTTGGAGCTGTATGTGATCGTGCCTCTGCAAATTCACACTGAAACGCCAGTTGGACACAAGTGCCAAGCATGTAGCGGGTCAGTGTGATTGTGGGACTTCTGTTGGATGTGGTGAAGAATCAGGGCAGGTCAAGAGAGTGGAGAAAGACTGTAATATTCTTGAAGTAGGATTTAGAAGATGTTTGCTAAAACTGAAAATAGATGCAAGAGAGTCATGTGTCATTAAAATTCTGCTGGTATGGGAAATATGCAAATAGGGGGAAAGTCAAGACAGGCATGGGTGTGATCATACTTATAAATGATTGATAAGGTACCCCTAATTATTCTGGTGCTGAGATAATATCTGTTTTACAATCAGCAACAGCGGTAAACAAAATCCTCGTAGCTGATTGTCAGTTGTACCTTCAAATGTAGGGCTTGCATCACAGCTTTAAATTCTTGGCGGGGAGCACCCAGAGTGATTAGATTTCCATGTAAATCTAATTACCATCTGTTAAGCTGCTGATGCAGACGGTATGTGGTTGCGCCTTTTTATTGCACAAAATACCGACATGTTCCGCCACCTCATGATCTTTTCTTTCCTTTTAAAGTAAGCCTTGGTTATTTTCTCCAGTCTGGGATACTCCTCTAGTCTTCCCAAGGTCACTCCAAACATTCACAGCGCCTGTGCCCATAGACGGGAGAGCCCCAATGTTCCTGTAGAAGTCGTCACATTAGGTCGTAGTAGAAATAGCCCTGTTTTACGAGCAGCGAGACAGATGCAGCATCCAGACCATACATCACCCTACAATTAGCATCAGCCTCAGACTGATTTGAAGTGGACTGCCTGGTAGGGATCCCAAAGATGCAGAATTTTCAACTTCAGGAAGGTACCAGTGAGCAGTAAATGATATTAATACCTGCTTAACTATCAGGGGAACCAAAATACAAGCCTTGGACACCTACTATTGGGTTATTGCTTGATATCAGCTATGGAAACTACAAATGAGGCACACCACTGCCAACATTTTCCGAATATGTTGGCAATATATTCATACCAAAACAATATGACTACATCAAGGATGGGCAACTTCTGCCACCTAGACAGCCAAAATTATGTTTTCCAAGCAATTAGCTGGCTACACTACAAACTACAAGATATTTATTATTCAACATATATGCTTACTTGAGTACACAAAAGCAGCATATAGAGCTTTTTTGAACATTTCCTATACCAACATTCAATTTTTAAATCAAAATGCAAATAGCAAGATTTAATTAAATGAGCTAAACATGGAAATCAAACCAATTGAAATGACTTTTTCAGTGTAATTAAACATAATTTTTACTGTTTTACCAGTACTTTTAACTTACAGGTCTTTTTATTTATACTAATACATTTAGTGATGCATATGCAAGATTTTTAAAGAAACAAGACCTCAATTACCACCTAATATTTTTAGAAGAATTACATATATTCAATTAACCAAAGATTATTAAGGAATTCTTTAGTTTTTTCATTGCATTGAGTCAGAATTTCAGTGTTCATCTATTTATTTAACCAGCAAATTAAACTTGTGAAGATTAAAAATCTCTTTTACAATAAATGCAGTCTTTTGGTTAATAACTGGTGTTGGTCCTACTTGAGCTTTATTTTTGTACACTACTAGTCAATCACTTAAGAAGTACTGAGGTATTGAAGATGAATAGATGCACCCATTTAAAAAATGTGATACTGAACAGCACTGACTGGTCCAACAACTTTACAACCCGCTAAGAAAACAAACTCACAAACACAAAAATCTTATTCCTGTTTTCTAAAGGGACCATAAATCAACTAGAGGCTAACTTTAACATTAATTAGAGCCACTGGTAACTGAAGTAAACGCTAAACTATTTGTTCCCAAAAACCTTGTTGGCTCTTAGTATGTAAACAGTTCATCATTCCAACAACATGAATGCTGAGCGAAATCTACACTCATATACACAGATTTGTTTATGAGGCATAAGGCTAACATACACTGACAGATGTTAATTTTATAGAGCTGCTACCATATAAATCAAAGCCCCATCTACCTTAACTGAGCCGTACACTATTGGTCCTCAGAAAGAGAACAGTTTCTCCTTGGTGTGAGAATAATTTAGGAAGTAAAAACATGCCCGATGAATGAAAGAAATTTGCAAAGTTTTGTTAAATGGTTTTAAGGTACTGCACATGAATGATTTCAGGTTTCTGTGGAAATAACCTAAACAACATTTCAAAAAAACTACCACCATTGACAAAATATTCAGCCTGATATGCATTAGTTTGCATTGAACAACATGAAAGCATGGATCCATCCTGGCTTGTATCAACATATCAGACTGGTGGTGGAGGAGTGTTTTTTTTTTTTTTTGGCCCCTTACCAACTAAGCATTGTTTAAACACCACAGCCTTCCTGAGTATTGTTGCTGACTGTGTCCACCCCTTTATAACTAAAGTGGCTACCTGACTACAATGGCCTTCACAATCACCAGATCTTAATCCAATAGAGCATCTTTGGGATGTGGTGGGATGGGAGATTTGCCTCATGGATGTACAGCAGACAGATGTGCAGCAACTGTAATGCTATCATGTCAGTATGGACTAAAATTTCTGAGGATTGTTTCCAGCACCTTGCCATGAAGGATTTAGGCAGTCCTGGAAGAAAAGGGTGTCCAACCTAGTTGTGGTAAAGTGTCAGTTTTGTTAACATGGTTTTAAGATTTTGTGCATTTACAGATGTATCTCTGAAGACCAACCCTCAACATAACCATAACCAGGCCCTTACATGTACAATCAAGACAAAAAGTCTTGTTAACATGTTTACCAGGACAAAACATTTACTCTTATTCCTTCCATAGGGACCTACTATAACACCAACCACAGCCACTACCACCATAACTGAACCCTGAACTATTTGTCCTAAGAGAAAGGCGGGTCCTCCTTGGTGTGCCAACAGAGTTTGTCCTCACAACATGTGCAATTAATGAAACCCACATGCACACACAGCCTTGTTTACAACCCTTCAGAGGACCCTGCATTCACATATAACTTCTTATAGAGATATATTCTTGACCGAACCACGACTGAGCCCCACTCTTACCATAACCTGATCAGTTGAGGATGTATTTTAAAGTTTAAATCTATTTAAATATTAAATCAATTTTGAATTAAATCGTGACCCTAAAGTCAAAATTCAATAACTTTTTGAAAGATTCCCACCCTTACTACTTACGTAGGTAGGTTTTATCAAGATAAATGTGTATTATTGATGCACGAAATCCAAAATTGATCAATTCCTTGCATGGTAACAGTCCATCTGTGTCAAACAGATGTGAAGCAAGCAGAACAACATTTGATTCTTTAATAAATGATACTTTGGATCTATTAGGGTATGTGCACTACCTGCTGTGCCACCATGCTGCCCAGTATGTCATATAATATATAGGATATTTATGGCCAATTGTATTGGAAAAAATTTCAATATCTGCTGATACAATAGTTCGCTTTTTAAGAAAATATCTGCCCATACAGAAATTGGTCCGATAATATCATGCATCCCTACTGTGCATTGCAAAATACTGAAAATTTCACCATATTTCAAATAAATTTTTGCATATTTTTCTAATTAATATTTTAAAAGTACTGCAGTCTGTCTGATTATAAAGGCATTAGACATGAATGAATTTGTACAGACCAGTGCGATCTTGCAACACATATTAAAAGGTGCTAATGTGATACTACGTTATTATGAATATAATGTGCCTTGGGCAAAAACTGTCTGAAAACCACTGCTCCACCCCTATTTTGTCCCCACTAGGGAGTCTGGTCACCATAAAAAAGGATGTGAACACATTTGTCCACATAAAAAAAACACACTTCTAGACCTGGTCTCAGGCTTTCTATAATTACTGAAATACTTTCTCTTAAACTTGCAATGATAACAAAAACTTCAATAATCTAATCACCATGCCCCAGCCATTCTCCTCTGCCTAAAATGCATTGATTCAAATAGTAAAGACTTGCATGCACTCCCCTGCCCTCACCCCAGATTAAGGCGGGACCCCCAAAAAGTGTGGGAGTGCAAACAGACTTTTGTCTGCAAAACATGGTACACATTCACATATACACACATACACACTAATTACTTGCAGCTTTGTTTAGAGAAACAGTCGTGGTAACTACTCTTGCTCGCTGTTGAATCCATGTGCTGTGTGGTCACTCTGTAATATGTTGTTCTTATGTTGCTCATACATATTTGTCAATGAAATACCTTTATGATTAAATGGCGCCATTTCAAACAAACATAAATATGGAATCAAAGTGACTATTATCTACAATTTTACAGTAAGTGCATCTATTTTGTGGTATGTTGAATGAGAGGCTCAACTACTCTTACACATACAGGCCCCACCCAGATGCGCTGCAGGATGTAAAGCATAATTATTCTCAACAGCAACTTTCCACTCCTGAGCAGACTCTTTGTGTCTGCAGCCAGCATGCCGCTAACCATGCCTCTGCGTGAAACCTCGTGGTAAAACACATCAAAGCTAACCCCCACAAG
The DNA here is from genome assembly GCA_037902135.1 of Cetoscarus ocellatus. Classification (NCBI taxonomy): domain Eukaryota; kingdom Metazoa; phylum Chordata; class Actinopteri; order Labriformes; family Labridae; genus Cetoscarus; species Cetoscarus ocellatus. The sequence goes on along the minus strand of JBAMNC010000492.1, from coordinate 53,730 downwards.
TAGTTTGTAAGAACAACTGTTGATGTAAACAAACTGCTGTAGGAAAATCTGCGAGTGGAAAACAAAGACAGAGCAAAAATCCCACCCCACTATATGAGACATTGTTTAAATAGAGGATATTATGAGTGTGGATGTGCTTTTAAAGATGCAAAAGCTGATCCTACGATACAGAATATGAGGAGTACTCACTGCTGAGCAACAGAGCGCAGAGCACCAAGACTCCAGCCATCCTTCCCCAGAGTCCATTCATTCTCCACATGTGCGCAGACATCCTCTCTGGTCAGACTCAGCAAGCCGGCGGGACTGTGTGAGGGTTGAAAAAAAAAAGTGTGTGAGGGCCAGGGGAGTCGGGAGTTTCCTGTGAGGTCTAAGTGAGCGGGACAGACGAGCAGGATAAAGCCTGGCTTGTGTTCTGTTGCTCTTTATATGGCCCCACTCTTATGGCCTCTCTCTCTCTGCCGTTTCCACACCCCTTTTCCTAACTGCCTGTTAACCCGTTTCCCCCAGTGCAACGGTCCCTGCCTCCACCCTTGTCCCCGTACATATGTGTGTGTGTGTGTGTGCGCACATGTGCTGCAAATCACCAGAATGAAATAAAGAGACGTTAGTGGGTGAAACATAACATCCTGTTGAGCTTTATCTTTATTACAGGTTTGTTTCCTGGTAAAAAAGATGGGAACTTGTTCACACTGTTTAGGGTTTATAACGATTCCTGCTAAATGGGGGACATGGGCACACTTAAAGCTTTTTGCAAAGCTCTTAGCTATGACACTGAATGTGACTTTGAATTTAGTTGCTACTGCAGACTGACAGCTGGATACTACACACCGCAGCACCTTCCAACCCTCCTGCTCCCAAAGTGATGGACAATGAGGACCCTGCTACATCTTTGCCTAAAAAGTTAAAATAATTAGCACCTTGTAATACCAAACATTCAACTTTTTTACTGTTTCTTTTGCCCAATTTCCCCAACTTTACCATCTTTTGCAAGTTCCTTCTATTAAGAACTCTGACATCAAAATTTTTAATCTACCTAAAAGTTGATTATTTTTCAGAAAATCAAATTGGCATAAGATTTAGTACCCTGAGCTTAACACAGTGTATAATAGAAAGTAGAGTACAACAAATAAAAGTTTTTCTAATTTAGAAAATCATTTTTTAAGATTATCTTTTAGGCAATTTTAGGCCTTTATTGACAGGACAGAGAGAGAGACAGTGGATAGGCTTGTCAAATTGACTAGGGGAAGATACTCAAACAGTAAACAGGCTGGATTAGAAGTAGCAAATAATGGTACCAGCACCGCATTTGGAAAATCTTTTGACTTAATTGCTAACCTTAACTGGGTTATTTACCTTCCATCTGTTGTAAGTTCCTTTCTTTCCTACAAAAAGCTGATGATATAACTTTGAATTGTCAGAGGTAGATTATTTTTCATGAAACTAATAGTTTTTTTTGTTGTTTTTTTTTTAAGAAAATCTTAAACGTGAATAGTAAATAACCTGTGTAACTCACTTTTCCATCTGTTCCAAGTAGTAATGCATATTGGATTTTTCAATTCAATGTGCCGATATTTTCAGACTTAATATCGCCAACCCCAAGATTGCCACTGATCTCCACTCATCTAAAACTCACCCGCCTCTTTAATGGTGTAAGAAAATGATTTGGAGCAAGAAAAACAGCATTTTATTCTTAAATAAAAGACACTTTGATTTACATAAATGCACTCTGTAACAATGAGGTAAACTATTATGGTAAATTTACACATTCTCTCAATATTACAGTCAATTCATGGAGTGTTTAAGGCTAATATGCATGACTAAAATATCGGCTATAAATAAATATTGGCAAAAATTTGTATATCTGCTGATACAGATAATAAAATTTTCAGGCAAATATCTTCCAATAGAGATCCAATAATACTGTGCATCCCTAGTTGCAAGTTTCTTTTTCTAAGAACAATTTTATGACATAACTTTTGAACTACCAGATGTTGATTATTTCATTCAGGTGATTCATTGGACAGAGAATTTACTATCCTTGGCTTAAAGGGACAGTTCGGGGTTTTTGAGATGGGGTTGTTTGAGGTTGTAGTACAGACGATAGAGCTACATGTAGCCCGGACATGGGGACACCTTCTCCATGTATTTGAAGAATTTTAGGTACAAACAAGCTACAAAAACAGCACCACGTTATTGCACACTATACTGAAAACGTTTGCAACAACCTCCTTTGTTTTGGCACTACATTGGTGCACGGCACAGCCAACATGTAGTTACTTTGCTGTTATTTTTTTACTCTATTCTATATCCAATTATCATATTAAATTATTCCCCTATACTAGATGCAGAGATGTTTGCAAAATGTTCAAAATCTGCTCTAGTATCTAAACTGGCATCCTGCAGTACTTAGTAAAGCCTCCAAAGTGATGGATAGAAGGGAAATATTCTATAACATTAAAAAATAATTGTCATATTTGTCTCCCAAACCAAATATCAAACTGCTCCCTGGACAGGTGAGTGCGTAGGAAATACTTTTATCATGAAAAGACAGCCCTACCCATGTTTTCACCTTCTTTTTAAGTTCCACGATCACCAATTGAAAAGGATCGAGCCAAACCATATTAATCTATATTTCAGTAAACCATTAATGAGTCCATTGTAGTCCATTTAGTGTGTATATGTTGCTTTAGTTCTTTTCTCTGAAACCAGCTGCTGTAACACCACAATTTCCCAGTTTAGGATCAATAAAGTACATCCATCTATCCATCTATGAATCAAGATTTGGATCAAATTGTCTTGCCAAGGAGAGATTGTTTGTTTTGTTGGTTGTTTTTGATAATAAGAAATAATGAAATGTAAAAAGGCATGTTGGCCTGCAGCTCTTGTTTATTTGTATTACGTGTTTAGTTCATTAATATCTTGTGAGAAAGGGGCAAACTCTATAAGATTTTTCTTCATTCTGCTCCTTTTCATTCACATGTTTGAGATTTTTCTTTGTTTGTGTTTAATGTATAATAATAGAAAATACTAATAGAATGAAATAAAGTCCTAAACTACCTAAACTATCTAAACTATCTCAAGATTCACACCTCTAATAAGTACCCTGAATTTACAACACTGCAAATCATAAAAAAGCATAAAAGAACCAGGTTTTTTAACTGTATCATGAAATAAAATATACATATATATCATTATATTTATACATTTTGTACAAAATCCTTCAACATAATTGCCAACCTTGACTGTGTTTGTTGTAAAATCCTTTTCCATTAAAATGAATTTCTTAACTTACAATCAACAAGATATTGTTTATTTAAGTTCAAACAATAAAATGTTTTGATGGTTTTGGGCAGTTTAAATGACAAAGGAAGCCAACTCTATTTGCATAATGTAGAGAGGACCATGACTTCTTAAAAGTGCAAACGCTGCTGCTCTTGTCCAGGATTACTGGACCTCAGTAAGGGAGTGCCTTTGGACATGCATTCCTGCACATTTCTCACATGTAACAGTGTTGAATTCTGTATTTCACAGAATAATCATTTTGACACTGTCTCCTACCTTTGAGTCATGGTGTCAGAACACACAGATGTAGCGGGGCAGCACTACTTTGAATACCAGACATACATTTTAAAGTCAAGATCATTAACTGAGTTTCTTTGTCTTTTTTGGTGAATGAAGACATAAGCAAAAAAAAAAAAAACTTCACATTGCCAGTATAAAATTGTAAATTGTTTTGAAATGCAAAATAACTGAATCACAGACATGTAGTTTGAATGTGATTCATTGCAATTTGTTCTTCAGCAGTTGTGACTGAAACTATTTGCTCGGGCGTTTCAATGGAAAACAGAAATTCGAAGTTCACACTGGAACTGGTGAGAAATTGGGTGGTTTTATCTTTTTTCTTAAGATATAAGAAGTAAACAGGAAGCAAATCTCCCTCCGCCTACATTTTGTGTACATACGCAGCTGAGAAGGTTGTAAAAGCACATTGCGTCACATACAACAGTTGGCCTCGGTTTTTGTGTGTCCCCGGACAGATTACGAACAGTATAATGACTCATTCACTGAACCACAAAACCACACTTGCACGCTTACACTCCACACACACATACTAAAAACATGACATCATCAACACAACACACATGCTATTTTGTAATCGCACCACATCAGCAGAAAGTGACAAACTTGTTGCACTTGAGTTTGTGTTGTGTTGTGTGTAGTAGAGGTGTGTGCAGCGGGGAGTTCACTGTTCACGTTCACGCAGAGATGGGCTGTTCCTGAGATCCGGGCAGCAGGGCCACATCTGGAAGCACTGCAGTCCCACCGCTGGGGTTTTCAGGACTGCCTGGAGATTTTCTTGTCAAACAATACAACCATATGAGGCTGAAGGAAGCCAAGAGCAGGCTGGTGTCTGAGAACTGGTGCTCCAGATGGTCGGCCTGTACTGTATGTTTCACACAAGATATGTCTTGATAAGTTGCTAAGAGGCGTTTGGAAGGGTTTCTGCAGCTTTTTGTTAAGTCTAAACTCTAACTTTTAAGATTTTACTGTTTTAATCTCAACTTTTACTTCCTATTGTATACCTTGATAGCTTTTGTTTGTGTCATAACACTAAATTTTGTGGTTTTTAAAAAATCTAGAGAATCATTTCTTATTACTGACGGGTCAACTGTGTGGGCTCCTGTTTGGGACATCCACTTGATCAAGGAAAACAAATGAGCTTCTCCCTGATTCCTCCAAAAAGGGTGGTGCAGGGATGACACAGTTTTGCAGGACAACCTGGAAGATAGGTCGAGTCAGACCTCAAAAGTCAAGGCCTTTGGGATGCATGTTCAACCCTTGCTTAATAAAACTTTAAAAATTCTACTTCCACAAAAGAAGCACTGCAGTCCCACCGCTGGGGTTTTCAGGACTGCCTGGAGATTTTCTTGTCTTGGATGAGGCTGAAGGAAGCCAGGAGCAGGCTGGTGTCCGAGAACTGGTGCTCCAGATGGTCGGCCTGTACTGTATGTTTCACACAAGATATGTCTTGATAAGTTGCTAAGAGGCATTAGGAAGGGTTTCTGCAGCTTTTTGTTAAGTCTAAGCTTTAACTTTACAGATTTTAATGATTTTTATCTCGAGTTTTAACTTCTTTTGTATACTTTGATAACTTTTGTTTGCTTCCACAAAGACAATGAATTTTTTGTTTTTGAAAAAGTCTACAGGACGATGTTATTTTATTACTGATGGGTAAAGTTTGTGGGGTGCGGTTTAGTTAAATGCCCTAAATCAAGGAAAACAAATGAACTTCTCGCTGATTCCTCACAAAAGAGTGATGTAGGGATGACACATTTTTGTAGGCCAACCTGAAAGTTAGGTCGAGTCAGACCTCAAAAGTCAAGGCCTTTGGGACGCATGTTCATCTCTTGCTTAAAAAAGCTTTACAAAACCTACTTCCACAAGAACACCCCAGAACTTTTTCTTGACCCATTCTAGACACTCAACTGGCAGTGTTTCTGTAGTAACAATGTCTGCCGTGCTGCACACTTTCAGGTAAGTAGGAAGACTGAATCTGGCCTTTAAAGGAGAAAGGCACAGATGTCAACAAGCAATAATGTTTTCTGGTCACGTTTTCATAATTAATAATCCTTTAAATGACACACTGTATGTCCTCACAGGCTAAATGTTGGCTTTGTTCTTGATGAATGTGAGGGGGGTAACTACTGAATCTGCCCAGATCCAAAAATCATATAATTAGATGTTAAAAGTATGACCAGTTGAATATAAATATAATATATGTATGCGCCACATTTCCCATGTCTTCAGATTCACCTTCTAACTTGTCCTCTGGCATGGAATTTGTTTGTGAAAGATTATCTTTACACAGTGCAGTTAATGCTTATTTTAATGTGCAGCATGTTCCTGTTAGCAGCTCAGGAATCCTGATTAGCCAAGCCTTGCAGGGGAGTATTTCTGGAGGATTTAACTTATATCTGTTTCTTCCTTCCATCTGGTTCCCCTCCTTATCTTAACATTTGACCTATTTTGGTTTAAAATACACAAAGAATCACTGTGCAGCCAGGGAGGGGGCACTGCCAGGGTATCACGAGGATCAGCACATGGCAGCAGAGGATCTGACCCTCGAGGACCTGTTTGGGTTTTTTTAATCAGAAGATTTTGGTGTTTTGTGAATCTTAGAGCCAGCTGGATGGAGCTCCCATATGAGCATGGCTGACATAAGACTTTACAGGCTATCATGGAGAAATATGGAGAGGTTCTTGGTAGTATAAGGAGCTCATATTCCTAAAATGCATTATTTTGAAAGCACTACAGAAGATCAAGTTCTTGTTTCCAATAAAAGTCCTCCTGGTGGCCTTATTTTCTCCGTATCTGTCTCTTTGCCTGAGGTGTCACTCCTCCTTGTGTTCTGTGGTATGTTATGATATCACATGCTGAATTCCACAAGGTTTTTAAGCTGCAGTAAAAGGTGAAAATAAAACTGAATTGTCAGTTAACAGCTTCTGACATTTATAGCATGTCTGCTTTTATCTGCTTTACAACACCAATGAAAGAATGCTTTATTTTGTTAATCACAGGGCATCAAAGCTCAGTCTGAAAATTTGCTCCACCAACAATCAAAACCAGCTCTGTTTGTCACATGTTGATGTGTCCTTGGGCATGACCTTGATCCCCAAGTCGCTCCCACATCTGTATTAGCGGTGTGTTGATGGGGATAAAAGAGTGGGAATATGTAGCTAATGGATAACTTACATAGAAACCTCAACCATCAGTGAGTAAAAATGAAGGGTGTGAATGGGTGGGCATGATCTGCAGTACAAAAACACTTGGGAGTCAGATGAGACTCGAAAAGCACTAAACAAGCTTGAGTGCATTTACAGTGTAATGTCGTGCTTCAAGTGTATTTACATGGAAAGCTGACCATGCAGAGAAGCAAATTTTGTTAACAACACACTGCTGAATTGGCAATATATTATCTTTCTTCCAGTTAGTTAAGTCAAATCCCAAGAGAGAACCCACATATGTAAACTCCACACAGAAAGGCTCTGAACAGCAACCTTCTTGCTGTGAGGCGCGCACACTACCTGCTGCTCCACTGTGCTGTTGCCAAACCTATTATCTGTCCATCCATCCATCCATCCATTATCTACACTGCTTATCCCTTTCTGGGTTTCAGGGATGGAGGTTATCCCAGCTGACATTGAGCAAGATGCAGGGTACACCTTGGACTTGTCACCAGTCAATCACAGGGCCACATAGAAAGAGAGACAACCATTCAGGCTCACTCTCATACCTAAAGGTGTGTTCACACTGAATGCGACTTGGGCGACCGAAATCACGTTGCCTACCCAAGTCCGGTCACCTGTCCATAGCTCATTTTGCCGCTGTTGCTGTCACTTAGTGATGTCACGCCCGCTTGAGTTTTACCATGATCACATTATATCATTTAGCAGGATGTATTAGCTGACATTATTCCAACTGTATCCTATTCACTCACCTACCAACCACAAAACACTGCAGCTGATGGCCCTGCTGCAGCATCGTCTGTGAGTTCTCTGTTGTCCCGTCTAGGCGGAACTAATGTACTCACTAACTAATGTCTCCCACACGGACATGGATTGTCACTCTGTGAACGGGAGTAAAAACAGACACACACTCACACACAGTGATTAGCTGCTGCAGCGCGACATCCTCTGAAATGTTTAAATTCTTCAACTTTAGCGACCGACCTGGTCGCATGTCAAAAGTGACCCCAGAGTTCCCATCTGCAGCAACAGGGGCTCCGCAATATGTCTACCAAGACGCGGCCAAGTTGCCCAGATCGTGTCCGTCACATCGTGTGTGATCTGGGCGTGCCTGGTCATGGCTGTACATCAACTTTGCATCGAGAGTGGTTGGCGAGGACAGCGAGGTCGCCCAAGTCGCATTCGGTGAGAATGCACCTTAAGGGCAATTTAGAGTCACCAATCAGCCTAATGAACATGGTTTTGGTCTGAGGGAGGAAGCCGGAGCGTCCAGAGAGAACCCAAGCATGCATGGGGAGAACATGAAAACTCCACACAGAAAGGCCCTGACTGACACAAGGATCAAACTAGCAACCTTCTGGCTGTGAGGCACGCACAGTGCCGACTGTTCCACAGTGCTGGTGCCAACATATTATTATTATTTTAATCATTATTATTGTATGTCTACAAATTTATTTATTTATTAAAACTCCGTCATTTTTTGTAACACATTTTCTTGGGTTTAATAGATGGGGATTGAGTGTTGAGGGTATGTGTTTTGGTTTGTAAGTAAAACCCCATAAATAAATAATCTAAAAGAACATTATTCATCCCTAGAATGGGATCTAAAATATTGGCTTGATCTTGTAATCTGTATCCAGCTTAATGTGGAAACACTGCTACCAATTAAGAGGTCTGATTCTCTAACTTCTGTTAATATTTTTCACGATGCAATGTAATTTCATGTATTGCAACTTCAAGTCCTAAATGTGATATCAGAGGAAATAGTCGCCAGATAATGTTCGGCATTCAATTACATCCATCAACCAGCAATTTAGAGGCTGTGGAGCATGATGAAGATATTATGCAGTCCCCGGAGCTTACTGTGAGGTTATCTAAGGCCACAAAGAATCAACTGTGCCACTGTAATCAAATCAATCAGTTAAGATCAACAAACATGCTTGGAAGCTGGGCGGCCTTCCTGCTTATCTTTTCATTCATAGAGGTTGTATTGAGGAGCAGAGTGAATGTCAGGTCACTCTGTTTGGAGAGACTTTAGTAATGATTTAACCGATGGAGCAGAGGAAATGATGAAAAATCCTTCCTCACTGAGCGATGACACCAACATTGCATCTCCACTTACTCTGACGAGCTTCTCTCCTCCCTCATCATCCTGTTGACCTACCCGTCAATCGCCACTCCCACATCTGAATTCCTCGTCTGTTTCCTGCCATTCTCCCCGTGAATGATTTGTCCTAACAACCAGGCGTCAATCCACTCTGCCCAGTGTGTCCAGAAGTGTGCAGACAGACCCCGAGGTGACCCCAAACCCACGAAAGACAAACATGGAAATGTATTTATACTCACCCTTAACCCTCGAGCCCCTGCTATCTTGTTGTCCATCCTCCTGTGTCTGTTATATAAGAGCGTGTGAAACTGGAAAGGCCTGAGTCGAGGGTTTCCGCACCATAGTGACAGGGCAGCATCAGTTTCTCACTGGGGAGCTTCATGGAAAGAGAAACACAGGAAGACAAAATATTGGCAATGATTTGGTGTTAGCCTTTGAAAACCCTGAAATGTTCCAAATAAGTCGACAAAACTTTACTGAAGTCTGGAGATCAGCATTTTTGTCTTCACCAGAAGTTAAGGCATGGGACGGCATTGCGACATCCCTGTCCTGTTTGACTTATTATTTTGGTATCGATTTGTCAACTACCACGTTACCACAGGGTGAAGAAGTTAAACATGGTATATAAGGCTTAAGAAGAAGGGTTATTTTGTTATAAAGGCAAAGACCTCTGCAGTGGCTCATATTAGGGCTCATGCAACCTAACGATACAATACATATCCTGATACTGAGGCTACGATACGATACGTATCCTGTTATCGTATCCTGACATTTATTATGCCTTTATCAGAATTCACTTCAAATTTGTTTTTTCATTGCAAATGGAAAAAGATTGTTCTACAACTTAAGACACTTAAATTTCAGCCCTCAAAGATTTAGAATTAGGTTAACATTTTGAACATTTGCTTCATTCATGAAGTTTGGCTTCAACTTTGAACTGTGCCATTGATAACATCACCCAACACACAACAACTGTCACAGCATTTGAGGCCGTATCGCTTCCGTAGAATCAGTATCGACACACATATTGGCAAGGAGTGCATGACAATATTTTGCTGTATCCATATTTTGAGTACATATTATGATTTAGTGAGATTTATATGCCCTTGATTACGTTTAATATGTCTCTTTCACCTGATAGAGCCCTCAATGAACGAGCATCAGGAGTCCTCTCTCTTCCCCTCCCCCTCACAGTGCCAGTAGCTGTCTTAATGGGCAGATCCCCTCGCCCCTCCCAAATAGAGCTACCTGTGTGACATCCAACCATTGTTTAATTGTAAGTTTAAGCCCATTGGCTCAAGGTATAAAGCCTAGTGGGAAAAGGGGCTTTGTAAAGGGCAAAGACTCAGACAGAGTATTCAAGACTGAGAATACACCTGGATCAGGGGTACTCAGGGTGTGAATATAAGAAGGTTTCTTGAACATCAGTGACTGTGGAGCTACCCTATCAGTCCCCAAAAATGACTATAAGAGAGTTACGGCAAAGTATGTGCTCTTAAAAAAAAAAAAAAAAAAAAAAAAGATGCTACATCAGCTCTTATCAAAGCTACATACCATTTCATGGGCTGTGTCCTTCCAAGGGGGCATTACAAGGACAAATGGGACACTGCGGCGTGTTGAAGGGTATGTGATTCCCCATTCGTCAAGCCCTGTCCTGATTTGGATGTGACCCTGGGTCAGGCCCCACTCTTGTGGTAACAACAGTTAAGTTTCGTCCAAAGGCCATGTAGCTGGGCTCTTTTTCAAAGGGAAAAATAAAGCAAAAAAAGAAAAAATGGAATAAAGAAAAAATGTTAAATACAAGATGACTGGAACAACTTTTTTAGTTATTTGATTAATTTAATTTTTCAGTGAACTTGTCCTGGATGAATGTGGGAAGGTGCTGCAAATTAGTAATCTCCATAAACATGATACATACACTGGATGACTGTTTTTAGAATGTATATGTATACTGAATCTGTCCCTACCAAATAAATTCATCCATCCATTATCTATGCCGCTTATCCTGTCAGGGTTATGGGGAGGGCTGGAGCCTATCCCAGCTATCACTGGCGTGAGGCAGGGTACACTGTGAACCAGTCACCAACCTATCACAGGGCCGCATAGAGAGACAGACAACCATTCATGCTTACGCTCATACCTAAGGGCAATTTGGAGTCACCAATCTGACCTACTGAGCATGTTTCTGGTCTGTGGGAGGAGAGCCTAAAGAGAACCCACTCATGCACGAGGACATGCAAACTCCACGCGACCTTCTTGCTATTAGTCATGTGCACTACCTGCGGTGCCTCCATGCCACCTCTAACAAATATACCAATAAATAAATAAATACACATATAACTTAAACCCTCTAATAACTCAGTAAATTGTTTAAAATACTGTCAATGTTTGTTGCTGGAGATGGTTAACCTGAGCTGCCCACTCATGAAACATCTAACCAACTAAACTAGCATTCAAACTGAGTAATAAGTTGATGCCATCACTAGTAATAGTTATACAAATGTCAACATTCAACCATAAAAATCATTACTGGTAACATGATGCTAGTTGCTTTTCTACCCAACATTACCAGAACATCAACAGTGAACAGTGTCTTGAATATTTTCTCTTACCTTTGAGCACATACGCAGGTTTTCTTCGTGATTCTGGACCAAGTTAAAGTTCCAGTTTGGTCATCCAAGGAAGACATTCTTCAAAAGAAATCTTGCAGCCATCACAAACACATCTTTTGGCTAGGGACAATCCCTGACAGGTGACTTTAACTCCAGCTAAATGCAGGTTGAAATGGCGAGTTACGTCCTGGACTGATTGCCAGCCAACCACAGGCTAGAGACAAACATCTATGTGGAGTCCAAGCAGTTAGTGGTGGCAGGTGGTTGTGTTAAAGTTTATTTTGGGCCAGTATTAATAAAAAAATATCAAGAAATACTTGAACTGACTTGTGAATTTGGTGTTAGCTATTTTGTTATCCAAACGTTACCATTTAGCCATCTGTCAATGCGCCACCCTACTTCAACCAGGCGCTTAAATCCAGAAGGTGGTCCGCTTGCTGCAGGTTGTGTATCGTGATAATAGTAGTCATTTTTTTTCTTACATTTGAATGCATAACGTTTGGTTCACTAATCAGAGGAAAATCCTTGCATTTTTCTACTGAGGAGGAACAGAGCAGCAAGGAAAACCAGACTGTGGGTTCACAAAATCTTAAAGGCAAAAGTGATCTAAATATGAGGATATAATATTAGGAAAGTGTAGACTGTAATCCAGCTTTATCTATATTTCTGCCATGTATTTTTTACTTACCTGGTCAGGTCAAACTATTTGAGACTTCACTCAAATAAGAGCTTTCTTGTTAAGGTCCCAGAGGGTCTTTAAAATCACACTGTTGGGAAGAAAAGAAGTGTTAAGACAAGATTATTTTCCCCCTTATTTTCCCTGTTCATCTTCCCTTCTATTGGACATGTTGTAACTAGAGAGTTCTGTGCCAAAACTGAAATATTTTTATGTTCAGTGCAAGACACACAGCTCAGATTGGCCCTTGTGTTGCACAGCACATAGACAATGAAAGGGTTTGATAGTGACAACCTACAGGGACAAAATGGCCCCTATAAAAATTAGTCTTAGGGTGTTTCCACACCTAAAAGTCCAGACCATGGATCACATTTTTGCGACCTTTTGTTTGGTTGGTTTGAGTGTCGTGTTGCAATTTTGACAGACTTTTCATGACAGACCTCTGACATATCGTTATCAGCTTTGTAGGCTGTGTCTCCATACTTTACGATGATTGGTGTGTTTGTGGCAGACGTCTGATGTCAGCACGTTGAAACTGAGCATGTGAACTTGTCTGTGTTTACATACAAGATGAATGAGAGGATTCATGCTGTTGTCCTTAATGTTCTGTTGTAACTACCAACTGCAACAACTACAGGAGCAGTAAAGCAGAGTAATCCAATTCTACAGTTTGAGCTTTCTTCTTAATCGTCATCGACAGGAAATGAGGAGAAAGCTGCATGCAATCCTGCACCCAGTAAGAAAAAATAAAGTGCATCCTCTCTCCTTCATCCTCTCTTAAAACAACTGTAAAGTCTCGGCATTCTTTTAAGTCTTTTCGAGGTAGCCTTTAATAAAGTTGTTGGATCAAATTTAAAAACATTTGATCTCCTCCTCTACCCATATGCTTCTGTGGCTCATTTTATTTTGGAAAAGTTTCTGTACATATCCTTTTTCTGGGTTAGCATGTGGTAACTTCCTGTCCAGTGTTAATTTCACAGCACTTTTTAATTTAGTTAAAGTCTTTTGCCTCAAATATCTTTCAGTTCTAGTCATAATTTAGTTATCTAATTGTTTTAATTTTATTCTAGTTTTAGTTGATGAAATTTCACAACATTTTAGTTGACAAAATCTACTGTAAATTTAGTCGACTAAAATATGAAGTGTAAAGCGAAAGGCATTTTTTATGTTTCCTTGGATTTCTGAAGTCATGTTTTACACTTGGATAAAATGAAACATCTAATAACCCTTTATTGAATGCTAGTAAAGTCTGAATGTATAAATTAACAGAAACAAATTTAACTTTTGTGTGAAATGCAATCACCTTTATTTAGGCTACCTGGCAGAGCATCTTAGTTACAATACCAGAACTGACAACAAACAGTGAACCTGCTCTACATGAATATATTAATTCATAAAGAAAGTAACTCCCTAACATATCCCACCACCATGAAGCTAAGGCAGTTGTGAATGAATGTCCCATCCAACATTTCCACACAAACAAAGTAGCTGTGATAGGATATATTCCTAACTTGTCCCTACTTTCTACATGACCAAATTAGGTCTGATTGGAGTCTCTGTCCAACATTTCAGTTTTTACTTGTTGATGAAATGTCAGTTAGTTTAGTTTTAGTTTTTGTCCATGTGCACTTGTTTTTATTAGTTACTGTCTAGTTTTTGTCAGGGGAAAAAAGGTTGTTGAAGAAAGCTACGATGAAAATAACTGGTCAACAAAATGAACACTGCCAGAAAATGGTTACACTCGCCATTGTGGTTCAGAACAAACTGAAAAATTGCAACTTTGGACCACAATGTAGGTGTGAAAGCATCCTTAGACCATGGCATGTGATGTAACACTTGTGTGACATAGAATACACACATATGACCAAAGTTAATAACTCTTTTAATCATTGATTATTATATATCTTATCAAGTAAATGTTGTAGCCCCGCTTAAATGCATCAATTTCTTTGCCCAAAAGCCAACAAGCCTTTGCCCGTGGAGAGTTTTTCGGTCTGGATCATATTAGAGGTACCGCTCAGATCTGTGGTAGCTCAAATGTGTGAACAATAAGGAGAAACGAGGGGAGAATGAAACACTCCTGGCTTTGGTTGCACCATTTAATCTCAGGTAATAAAGCAAGAAACTTGATATTACTGTGCTTCACTTCAGCCTGTGTCAGTTAAAAAAAAGCAGGAAGGAGCACAACCTCAAACCACAAGGACTCTCAGGCTTTCAGGATATGATGTCAACCTTACATTATCTTGACACCACTGACAAGTCGTATTGAGGAAAACAGATCGCCAGAGGAGACAGGAGCAAACTTTGAAGCAACAGAGGCCTCAGACGCATTTGCTATTACATAATGCTCTTGGAAACTCAGAGAATGTCTCTATGTAAACACAATACTCCTATAAACTTTGTTGTATTTGTCCTGCAGGAGAAATAAGTTGAATATTTGACGCACGGTGTGGATAATTTGGTGCAGAGTTGGAGAAACGCGCCCCCCGTTTTTTTATTTGGTTTTAATATGCATGACCTGCTGGCTTTATTGATTGAGCAGTCTGCATTATTCCAAAACACAAGGACTTCCATGCCAAAAAATCCTCCCTTTCCTTCCCCTCCCACCTTTAAACTCTCCTTCGTTTCTCAGTTGCCTTGATGCCATACAGATGTTCTTCTTTAGCACTCCCCTCTGGAGGGAGCCTACTCCTATTGTTCATTAAATCAGTCCCAAAGGCCCAAAGCTGACCCAGCCCAGCGCGCTGAGCACACAGATGCTGAGTGCAATGGTTTCATGTGCTAATAATCATGCATGAAACATCAAAACAACACATTTTTGGAAAACCCCAGCTCACACTGAAGCATGTTAAACACTAAACTCAATCCCTTGTGACACCCCCTCCTCTGTCTCTCTACAAACTTCCTTTTAAGTCTCCTCTTTTGTCCCGAGCTTCCTGCTATCCCGTCCCTGGTGTTTCAGTTTGAAAAGGGTAAACTCTACCAGTCTGTAACTAGCCTTAATTGGCTCTGATTGGCTGGCTCTGCAGACATCTTGAAGTAATTTATGCTCAAGGTTGAGAGGTTTGCGAAGGTTAGGAGTGCTCTGGATCTTGGAGAGTTTTATTTAAAACCTCAGGGGCTTAAAATCCCCCATCAAGATTTGCAGAGTATCTATTAGAGGTCTTTAAATGCAGATTGATGCAGCAAAAAAAAAGCACTTGGACAGAATGAGCCTCAAGCACTTCAAAAACCATTTCACAACGCAGACTTCATCGCTGTTATTGAGTTTTATTGTTCAATCTTTTGCAATAAACTGAGCAAAAACCTCGGTAAGAATCTCTCTGATTTATGGCTGGTCTGGTCTTTATTCGGCTCTGCGTATCTCCAGGTCATGGGGTGATTATTTTTGACAAAGAGTGATGCAACATGGAAAATCATGCTCTATTTGACTTTTGTTTTTAAATGAAATACTCCAAGGAGATTTTTAATTTCAACATTAAAAGCAAGTTAGAAAAGATTTAAAATTAGGTTGTCATTTTTTAATGGGAATAACCAGAGGGTAAAACCAAAATCGATATTCTCAGAATAGATGTTGCTATCAACAAGACAGCAGGGGCAAATAAAACAGGAATCGTCAGAGGCACTTAAGCTCAAAATAAAATGGCTTCAGAATGATTTTCCCCAGTCAAATGTCTAAAGGGGTGATGGTGGCCAATTGGTCTTTTCCTGCATGTCATTCCCCACTCTTTACCCTAATTTCACCTCTTTCTCCAGCACTATCTCTAAAATAAAGGCACAACAAGCCCAAAACTGAATATTATAAAGGATTAATATTCATAAGCAAAGCCTGTCATATTCAAGGTGTACTTCTCAATATAAATCCAGGTTTCAGAGTTATGTTAAGGAATTCCTTTAATTTGTGAACAATGATTTTATCTTGAAGTTGTTCCTGAAAAGATTTTTTATAAAATCAACTTAGTCTGAAGGCAACTTACTGGGCAAAATGTTCTTCAAAATGAAACAAAGCCAGAATGAGGTGACGGCATTATTTTAGCTAGAGCTGCTTCGAGGGCACAAAAAAAAAGAAATTACCGGAAACCGAGAAAAATAGTATAATAATGAATTCTAGGGATGTACAATATTATCAGTTCGACTTCGGTATCGGCTGAGATCAGCCTTAAAAGTGAAGTATCAGTATTGGCCAATATTGGAATTTTTGCAGATATTTACATCCAAGATATCGTTCATATATTGACTGGAATATCTGCAAATTACACAAATGTACAATATTGACGCACTTTCTTATTACTGCACAGGTACATTTAAAAATCAAGGGTATCATTTTTGCAAGAGTTATATGCTGTTTTTCTTGTTTTACATCTGTTCCTCGCAAAAATATTCTGTAACACTGAACGAAATAAGTTCATTTTTGTAAGTACAGAGCTTGTGCTCTTGATGCAAAATATTGGTATTGGCAATAATGAATTAATAATGAGCTGATTCTGTGATCTGTTTTCTTAATTGAATACTGAAAATCAAAATACCCCTACATTCATGTTTGACTACAAAGTTTTAATCCACTCATATTTGGATTACTGTATTCTGAAATCAGGAAAAAAACAACCCATCTCAGAAGAACTTTATTATTTAATGATCACAAGATACTCGCCACATCAACAAAACCCAAAGAGAAGCTTTTAGGAGTTTATTTTCTTCTTTCTACTCAAAACAGTTATTCCTATCTGTCAAGTTAATACCCTGTTTTTAAAGTAGTATTATCTGGAGACAGCCCTTTTATGCCTGGACCACAGACAATGACAGGCTGCTGTTTGCAGAGTTGTAAAGCGTTGGCATCCAGTAAGTACATCATAAACTGTGTGTGTTCTGGCGGCACAGGGCCAGATAAGGTCTGTGGAATTAATTCATTAGATTGCTGACGGCCCGCAGATGGCTCTCATTACATGTATCTGTTGGATTCATCTCAGCAGCTCTGTCATAGAAGTCAGTGTCTGCTCAAATGGAGGTCACGCGGTGTTAAACTTGGTAATTCTAACCAGTTGTTAACTTTTTTGCTCAAGTTCAATTTCTGATATTTGGTGGTCTCCCTGGTCTCAACAACATCTCCATAAAAGATCAAATACTGCTTTGTTGAAACAGATGTTAAACCTTTTGTCCCCCAGAAATTTAAAGGCCAAGACTTTACGCTTAAATGACTTTGAACTTTTGAGACTAGTGTTAAAATGAAATAAAAGCCTAGATTTATAGACCCAGATAGGCAACAAATTTTAATTGACTTTAAAATCCATTTTCTCACATGGGAAGCTCTTAATGGTCAGGAACCACCATATCTTTTAGAGTTCATAGTGCCATGCTTACTCTCTAGGAAGTGGCGCTACCAGGATTTTCTTTTGTGTTACCCAAGTCTCTAAAGGTAGAACAGGAGGCAGAGCTTTCAGTTAACAGACCTCTCTTATTACCCCTTTGACTTCCACATGAAGAACTACATTTTCAAAAAATATTTGTTGGTAAAATTGTGTTACTGTCTCTTTATTTAACATTTTAAGGTGTTTATTTTCAGATCAACCAATTAGGAAGCAGATAAGCAGGTCAAATCGCGGGTTGACTTATCTGTTCAGGGTTATTCTGAGCATGAGGTTATTTCAGATTTCTTTAATTTCTTCAGAAAAGTATTTATTTATTTTCATATAAAGACATCACAGAGAGCAGAATTTGTTAAAATAACCTTTAACCTTGCTCTTACTCTGTGAGTTTTCAGAGGAGCTGTACAAGCAGTCATTTCCATTTTTT
The DNA here is from genome assembly GCA_037902135.1 of Cetoscarus ocellatus. NCBI lineage: Eukaryota > Metazoa > Chordata > Actinopteri > Labriformes > Labridae > Cetoscarus > Cetoscarus ocellatus. The sequence goes on along the minus strand of JBAMNC010000492.1, from coordinate 35,799 downwards.
CCACAGTCTTTAGTTTTTTATTGATGTATAGCAGCACTACCCAGTGGATATACTAGTGTTACATACACTACTCAAATAGGTGAGTGAGGATATAAAGCCAAAGATAGGTTTACAGAGTTTAAATACAGCAATATGGCAGCAAAAAAAGTCAATAGTGCGGTCACAATGCCAGTCAAAGGGTTAAATCAATTCTGAGTCACGGCAAAAGAGGCAGAAACTATCTTTACTTTCGAGATTAGGCTGTAACCTTTCATCCCATAATGCAGGTTGTTTTGTACCCACAGTCTTTTAGGGTAATATGGGACATAGAGCTCTAAACAAGTAGCCCCATCACCTTTGTAATCATCTACCAGTCAGTCAAGGTCTAACAGGCAGAAATTTGCTCTTCTGTTAAGATTAAATGTTGTAGATCTACTTGTAGAATCAACAGTCTCTAAAAATAGTATGGGAGGCAGAGCCTTCAGTTAACAGACCTCTATCATTAAATCAACTCTTAGTCAAGGCAAAAGAGACAAATGCTGTCTTTACTTTTGAGATTAGGGTGTAACCTTTCATCCCATAATGGTCTTTTTGTACCTACAGTCTTTTAAGGTAATATGGGACATAAAGCTCTAAACAAGTAGTCCCATCTCTTTTGTAATCATCTACCAGTCAGTCAGGGTCTAACAAGCAGAAACTTGCTCTGCTTGTTAGATTAGATGTTGCAGATGTGCTTGCAGAATCAACAGTCTTTAAAAAGTAGTATGGGAAGCAGAGCCTTCAATATCAATTTTCCCTCAATAGGAACAGCCTTCTTATTAGGACCTGGGGTACAGGCACCTCCTCTGTTATCAAGACTCAGTCTGATGTAAACAGGGTTGTCTTGTAGTATCTACTGTCTCTTGAAGTAGTATGAGAGGCAGAGCCTTCAGTTATCAAATGGGATTATCAACCAGTCGGGTTTGGGCAGGAGATGTTTATTTAACCTTAAAAAATTGGCTCAATTTTTTAAAGTTAAAAGCTAAGACTGGCTCAGACATGTATCAGCCTCTTATGGTGATAGAGGAAGGGCAGAGCTTGCTATGGGTTACTCCCTGAAAGGGTCAGAGCATGACAAAGGGTCAATTAGCCCTAAACACAGTCCTATTAGTTACAAGATTTCAGCAAAACACACAAGAACCAACCCAGCCCTTGTTTTAGACTCACAACTGTGCCTTCAATGTACAGAAATTTATATCCTGCTGCTACATGTTTATCCAAGCTGTACAGAAGTCCCCAAACATTCACATACAAAAGCTGATAGTATCCTCTGATCCTGAAGGGATTTTTCTAACTTACACTCTTATTTCACCCAGTTTGACAACATAATAAGATGTAAACAAACTGTTCGTAGCTTGTGAAGACCCCACGCTGCTGTTTGTTGGTTGTTTCCTCCCACAATTCTTTTATTTGGCATCATGTGCAGCAATGTATTGCATTACCATCACTGCATACGCTGAAAACTGAATCTTAGAGCTTTTTGTTCTAAGCTGTTATAATTATTAGAATCAATGCACTCTATTTCATTACTATCATTGTACTAAGTTAACATAAGAGTGAATGATCCATCATATACTGTTGTTCCTGCTTATGTAACACAAACTGTTGCCATTGTCTGTTGCTCCATTGTTACTCAGTCAGAGGAAGAGACAGAGAGACATAGAGATCAATACTTAAAATCCAACTGGTTCCTGATTTACAGATTATCATTTTGGGAATTAAAGACAACACAAAACTAAACAAATTTCAACAATGTTTTCTTTCCTACATCATTATCACTGCCAAGAAGTTGCTTCCCACATACTGGAAAAAGGGATAACTCCCGCATATAAATATGTGGCTTGGCATACTCACAAATACTCTCCATCTAGAGCAGATAAGATACATGCCTCTAGATAACCTTCCATATTTCGAAACAATTTGGTTACCTCTCTTACAATACCTGACTCTGAGGTCCTGTTAACCAAACTATTTTCAATCCAGTATCATGTTTAAGCTACTAGTTAGGGCAGGTGGGAGGGTGTCCTCTACTAACCTAATCTCTCTTTTCTGCCATAATTATCTTTATTCTTCATTATTCTTTATATCCTTGTAGTGATTTATTTACTCATTTCTTTATTTATTTATACCATTATTATCATTAGAATTATAATTTATTTTGTTATTATTTTTAACTTATAATTTGTTTATTCATGTATTATTTTAATATTTTATTTTATTATCATTATTTTTTTCCTGTTTATTTATCTATTTAATTTTTTTTTTTTTTCAGTCTACTTTCAGTGTCCTCAGTTCAGAGGATGTTCACAGTTATTGGTTGTAATGTCTACCGTCTATTCTACTTTAATTTTTTTTTTAAAGAAGAGCATACTGAAAATATTTCTCAGTACACTTACTGTGTGAATGCATAATGCCTGAAACTGCTCTAATAAAACAAAGAGAGATAGAGATCAACAGAGACCGACTGTTGTTGTTTGTTTGATTGTTGGAATTTTTAACATTTCAGTTATGTTGGCTTGTACTTTGCATTAATCAGGCTATGAAATTACATCTTTTCCCCACAAGATGGCGCTACAGGACCAGCCTTTAAAAGCCATTTCTCATCACTCAGGGTGAGTGGATTTCTGCATGACTCAACACTACACCCTTGTGGCAGCAGAGAGAACTACAGCTATTGTGTTGCAGTTCCCATTTCCTCTCTCTGAACACACATGGACTTCACTAAAACTGTGCAGTTAAAGCTGTCAACATGTCATAAATTCAGAAGAGAGGAGAGCCAGAGGCAAATATGAGAAGAATAATGATGCATGCCAAAAAGAGAATAAGTACATCATAATATTTGGAGGGACCTTTGAATGAAAGTGAGCCAATGTGTGGAAAGAGATGGCGAATAAAAAAGTAGCTTCAGCCAACAAGGGATCCAAGAACACATCACTGAGCCTGCAGACTTTACGATGCACACCTTCCCATTCAATAATCCTCCATAAAACAGTGAAAGTGCTTCTTTTAGAGCAGGATGAAGGGATGAGTTGTGTTGTGTGCGTGTTTTGAAGCAGGGGGAGCTGCACACCTCCACCCCAGACATTCTCTGAAGTGTTGCTCTGGGCTCGTCTGGAGACGCTCAGGTCCTCCACATCAAATATTCATTCCACAGGAACTCCTAAGCCTTAAATAATTCTCAAAGAAGTGTGCCGAAAGCGAGCCTTTGCTAACCAAGACACGTTCCTATCTGGACAATGGATTCAGGGAAGCACGAGGATGGAAAGAGAGAGAAAGGAGAATGGAAGAGAGAGAGGGACTGGGAATTGGATCTATTGTACTGGACTAAAACAGATGGCTTGCTCGAAGAGGTATCAACTGGATATGCAGCATTCAACAGGCCACAGGGGTGGCAAATATTAAACATGCTGCTTCCTGAAAAGATCATGATGTCAGTGTTTCAGAGTCTGTTAATTTAGCTTAAAACAGTTGCCACGTACATGATGTCTTTAATTAAAGTATTCTCCTTCGTGTTTACATGGAAATAGTAATTCTAAATTGACGTTTACATGGAAAACACGTTTATCCGCCTTTATTCAATTCAGCTTAAGGTCTGGGGATTGGGAATGGTTCTGATTGGACAGGGGGCGGACGTGATGTATTTACGTTTACCGGGAGAAAACCAAATCCAGTTCAGTGTCTCCAGCGTCTCTGTCAGGGCAACCTCGTCCAAACCTGGACACTACAGCTTTAAAAAGGTCCGCATTTCTATGCTTACGTCCATCCACTCTTGGCATTATTTCCAAATCTTCTAAGGCTCTGATTAAGTAAATTGTCTCGAGTCCAATGCTTGCTTCAGCGTCATGGCGACGGGACAAGGGAACAAGCATGCACAGGAATTAACCGGAATTAATCTAAAGCGGAATGAACGTATACATGATCGAGGAACTATTGAATTCAGATTTAAAATCAGAATAAACCAGCCGCCTATTTCGGGATTAAGTTTAATTCGGAATGGTCATTTTCATTCAGAATTAGGTCTTTACAAGGTTATTTTTAATCTTTTTAAAGGAGATTTAAGTTTTATTCTGAATTAAAGGGGAATTAAAGCTCTCATGTAAACATAGCCCGTAAAACTTATCTAACATTTCTTATGTGGGGAGTCTTATTAAACTCACAGACCCCTTTTTAGATACAAACGTTAGACTGCTTGTCAACACAAACAACCAATCAAATGGCAGTAACTCAATGAATCTGGGTATGTGGACATGGTTAAGACGACCTGCCGGAGGTGATTCTTGTAACTCTGAATGCGGCATGTAGGGCCCTATTAAATTCATGTTACTATTTTCATTTTAACTTTTTGAAAATTCGCTTTTTAGTATTTTACGCAAATTTAACCTCGAGACACTGTATAAAGTAATGAAATATAATCACTCACTCTTCAGGTGGTCCTCACATGCATCTTTACGGGTCTAGTCAACAGTATGTCGACAAAATTTGCAGAACATTTGATCGTCTGACACATAATAATCATTGGGAAACTGCTATGTCCTGTCCTTTGGAGTTAGCCGGGAGTTTCGTAGCTTTTTTTCCAACTTAGCCGGTGTTTCAGGCAGCAGCTTTGACATGTTTGCATTGTTAATGAGGGATGGAGGAGAGGGAGGGGAAGGGAAGCGGGCATTGTCCCCAGCCTTAGTGACCCCCACGGAGCATTTTCTTGAGAAATAGGTTCCTTTTTATTCTGTGAAAAAAAACTTTTAAATGTAAAATGTTGCCCATTTCCACGATATTCCGCTTTTATACTGAATTCCAGAAGAGGGATAAAAGAAAAAAAAATTAAGAGGGGAAAAAAATTGTTTAAATCATAAACCGAGTTTTGTGGGGAAAAAAATGAACAAGGAATAATAAAATACTTTATTATTTGATTTATTTTTTTATTCGGAAATATTTTAACACGTTTGCTGATTAAATACTACTATTATTTAATAAAATACTTTAAATAAAAAATAAAATATTTTATTGAAATTATAGAGCTGAATCAAAAGCATATTTAAACTAAAAAAATCACACTTATTTTTGATTCAGTTTAGTGTTTTTATTCTTTTTAAAAATGCAAGAAAAAATGCTGAATTTTCTGTTTTCAATTTTTTTTATTTTCAAATTTCAACACTTTTGGCCTGGATTTAGCTCCATACGGACGACAATGTAGTGTTAGCTTTTGCTCCAAAACTATGGAATGAACTCCCAGTGCTGAGGCTCAGTTTCTGCATTTGAATATACAAAGTTAAAGGCAGGCTATGACCTACCACAGCAGAAAATTGTATTTGAACAAGTTTCAGAGTTATTTGATTTTGACAGGAACTCTAACACAGTTAAAAAAAGAATTGTGGCAGTGCTATTGCAGATTCATGTGCCACAAAGTAAGAAGTCTAGCTTGGATTCAGATTTCCACAGGCTTCAAACATCCTGATGTGCTCCTGTGTGGACATTTTACCTTAGCTAAAGGCCATGAAATAAACCATTCTGAAATATCTGACAGCCATTATCTGTTGATTTAGTTGACCAGGAATTAATTTCAAGGTTTTTGAGAACCTGCTTTCATTTGAAAAGACCAGGACTGACACAGTGCTGTCAGTGTGTGATAACAACCATCACAGGATCTCATCTCACCTGACCTTCCTCTCATCCAGGCCTTCATTCCAAGCACAATTACACCATACCGGATGGATAATCTGCCACTCATTACCCTCCAGTATCTGAGACTCTAAGTGACTCATTCTGCCCCCTCTGGTGTGCGTGTGGCAGGTGGCACGTCGACTTGGCCCCCCCCCGGTCCCCAGTCCCTGGCCCCGGCGTGCCGATAAGAGCTCGGCATGGAGAATCAGACAGCGCCGCTCTGGCCTTTCAGGACCGAGAAAAAGAAAATGAGCCATGAAGGAAATCGGAGGTGATTATCTTTATTATCAGCCGGGGGAATATCCGTGGAAAACGGTGACCTGTGGGAGGGGGAGAGCGGGATGCACAAGCTGTTCCAGCAGCCTGCTGATTGGCCCATACAAGCTCCAGTGGTAATTAACATCTGCATATGCAAACCAGCGCTCCAGCTAGGGAAATTTGGCAGGCGTTTCTCACCTGCACCCCCGCATGTGGAGGCAGCAGGGGGGTGAGTTTGTGTCACTGTGTTGGGGTGTGTACTGGCTTTTATGGACCAAAAATCATATCTTAAATTTTTTAGGCTTGATTAAGATACACAATATACTAACCAGCACTTTTAATATACACTCAGTTCACTACTCTTAAATACGAACAGCAGATCAACCAATAACATAGTAATAACTCAGTGCATATATTTTAGACTGCATCTGGTCATGCCCAAAATTAAAAGGGTATTGGGATGAAATATGGCAAAGTTTGCAAAAAATGACAGGATATCAGATACCCAAAACATATAAGATATTGTATTTGTGAATCTGACTCATGATATCATACAAAAAAAGATGAGTATCTTGTTAAAATACTATTATGGCAAGTAAAAAAGTAATTACCAGATTGTGAAATAAAGCAGAACCACCGACTGGGGAGCAGTGGGTGTGCACTGTCGAGGAAATATATGTAATGGAGAAACTTGCGCGCAAATTCAGATTACAGGAAACACAATTTGTGGAAAAGTGGGAAAAATTGACTGATTTCAGGAGGACAGATGTGGACACCACCACTTTCACTGGACATTGATATGAGGAGGATTGATAAATTAGGTGAATTTTGCTATGCCCTGACACTGTAACTGTTAAAGAAAAAATCCAATAAATATTAAATCAAAAAGGTTTAGAGACTTTCCATATATATGCTTCTGCCGGCTTGGGTTCGAAACCAGCCTTCATCCAATTTGCAGAGTTTCCTCCCCTACTGTCTCTCGCCCCCTTTCACAAGCCTATCCACTGTCCCTCTCTCCTATCAATAAAGGCAAAAAATGCCCCCAAGAAAATCTTAAAAAAAGACTTTCCTACAGTTGTACATCTTGCAAATGCATAGCCCACCAATCAGTAGTTAATGAAATTAAAAACATATATTTTTTAAACATAAATCAATTAAAATATGTAATTCCTCACCTAGCTGTAACATGGTCAAAATTCATTAAACTGTTTTTATGACTTATTGTAACCTTTTTATTGCACAGTGGCCCTGAAATCTTAATACACTTGTTTTCAATACAAACATTATCATCCTATCCTACATCTTTTTTGAAAATAAATTGATTTATCTTAAAACTTAATTTACTGCCAGGCCCTTTGTGATAGCACACATTGTCCTCTGAGACACAATCGCAAAACCAAGTACTGTGCGTCCACTGATTGATATTCTGAGCGTGTCCTTGTTCCTGGGTGCACTTGTGTGATTTAATGTCCCTGTACATTTGCATAGCATAAAGTCCTTACGCCTGCACTTTTAAGAGGCACAGTTGGTATAGGTGGGGCAGGGCAGTGGGTCGAATGGACGCCACACGCCCAACTCTTTGTTTTTGCTGTGCAGGGCCAAAAGAGAGGCCACACAACAGGAGGCCGTCAGCGGGCCTGCTGGGAGAACCTCATTAGCATCACAGGGATCGGGTACAAGTCACGTCCAGAGAGAGATACTGATCGTTTTCTTAACTCTGCTGGAAAAGAGAGTCACAGGACTTAGAAAAGTAACTTTTCGTCATAATGTCAATGCACACTTGAAGCATTTATAAGTGAAGCAGTTTTCTTTTTTCATTTGAACATTTACTGTATGTGTTAATAGAATTTGACCTATAAATTGTACATAAGAAGGGGGCGTAGCTCCTTGCCATGTGAATTTTTCTGTCCTATGTTAATTAGGGATGGGAATTGATAAGATCTGACGCAGAACCAGCCGCAAACAGGGAAGTATTGTACCATATACAAAGGGTATTTTCTCCGGTGCCACACGGAGGAATACGTGACGTGAGTCGGTTAGTTCCAGATACACTTTATTTTTCCGAAAAGTTAATGCACTCAAAACAATTTCTAGGTAGCACATCCTTAAACGATGGTATCAGTTTTTGGTGGGAGGTCTTGTAGGCGAAGAAAATACTCTTTGTATTTGGTACAATACTTCCCTGTTTGTGGTTGGTTCTGCATCACAAACTTTTACAAATTGTGCCTTACCTTCTACTCCATCTAATGTACTTAGTGGCTATATGGAGCTTATACAACACCACTTCAAACCTTAACTATCCCTTTAAGTCTAAAAATGTTTTAGGACCTAAATTTAAGTGTATTGAGTTTCAGAACACACTTTTTTATTTTTTGCAAAGAAAAAGGCAAAATTAAAGTTGTAAGGAATTCTGATACAGACGTAATAAATGTCCATAGTTTGTGCTTATCGGGATACGTATCGTATCATAGGCTCAGTATCAGGATATGTATCGTATCCAGAGGTTGCTGGAAATACCAACTCTTAATATGGACCACTGCACTGACAGATTATGTGGAAATTGGGGGTAAGAATTTGGCAGAAACAACATGAATGCATGGATTCATGCTGACCTGTTTCACTGGTTTAGGCTGGTAGTGGTGCAATGGTGGGGGAGTATTTTTCTGACACATGGTGAACTACACAAATATTTGAACTGACCATGTCCATCTTTTATGTCTACATTGTACTCATCTTCTGAGCAGGATAACGCCATGTCACAGAGTTCAAATCATCACCCATGGTGACCAGATCTCAATCCAGTAGGGCATCTTTGGGATGTGCTGCAGCAGAAGATTTGCATCGTGAAAGTGCAGCAACTTTGTGATGTTACCATATCAATATGAAACAACACTCTACGGACTGTTTCCAGCCTCTATGCCACAAGGAAAGGGGTCCAACCTGGTACTAGCAGGGTGTACCTAATAAAGTGGCCAGTGAGTGCAGGTCATACACCATGACAGGACAATCTGTTCTGCTATGGACCTCACTGGCCTGAGCTTTTTGCTTCATCAGTATGTAAAATTTGTGTTCTTGTGAGTTGGAGTGGTGTGACTTCAGTTCTCTGCTCTTCAGTCTGGCTCCAAATGTGGAATATGTCAGTGCCCGTCACAGAGATAAAGTATTTTGGCTTCAACACAGCAAAAGGAATTGATGCACGCTGTGCATATGTACAGGGGTGATATTGCATTGGCTACTCCTACTGTTTATAGTTTGTCTGTTCCTGCTCTGTTTTCAAACTTTCCGACTGTTTGTGTGACTTGTGGCAGTGAGTGTGTGTGTGTGTGTGTGAAAGAGGCTAACACATGGTGCTGAATGAATCTCTGACCTGTGAATTATGCAGAGTACACACTGATGCAGTCTGTGTGAGTGTGGTGCTGTGGAGTTTTAATGAGAGAGAGAGGCGAGCAGGCGCGACGGCTGCAGCACACACTGAGAATGACAGCCCGAACAGCAGGATGCAGGACTAAAAATAGACGCTGTGCAGAGAGCTCAGACACCTGGATTCAAATTCGTTCATGATTTCCCTCCTGTCCGACATCTTTTCTTCTCGGAGTTGTGTTCAGCCTCGGAGCACCTACTTGTTTCTTTATTTTAACCCTCCCTAACCATCTGCTTTTGATTGTATAACACCCATTTTCTCTCCCATCTCAAGTCACACATGTTCTTCATCACTTCTGTTTAAAAAGCATTTGTTAAATATTTCCACTAAACCAACAGTGAATACAAACTCCTGAGTATGATAAAGCTCATCTTTTCTATCATTGGCTATCTTTGTCCATAGACTGCTGTGAATTCTGGTTTTCCAAGTTGCAGTTTATTTTTTTCAAGGGATGCACAAACACTTTTTTTTGTTTTCCTGTCTTGCCTCAGTCCTGAGTCCATGAAAAGCAGGTAGACACCATTCTTTCAACTGTGCGAGCAATAACAAAGAAGAGAAGGGCAAAGCTCGCCCAACGCTAATTAGCTTAGCTCAAACACTGGGAGTCAGTGGGTAGAGTTAGCCTGCCTCTGCCTACAGCCATCAGATAAATGTTTCAGCATCTCTAAATGGTCCTTTGTACATTGCAAGACAGGGCTGTTTTTCATATTTTTGCTAACGACTCAATAAGTTCTAATCAGATTTTAATGACTTTTTTTAGGGAATGTTGGTCATGGCTCTAGGGTGATGTGACTAAATGTTGGAGGTGATCAAAATCCGGATGTTGATCCAGGATTTTTCAAGATTTGTTGACAGTGCAAGACATCACAGTTTCCACCATTTTCACAATAACTCACCTGACAATGACATCCTGTAATTTCTCGATTATAACACATATTTTTTTGCTCTTAAATAAAGTCTAATATTTGGGTGCATATTATACACGAGTACAAGCAAAATACTTACAATATTTCATCCTGCCAACATCGCGATCGCAACACATCTGATACAAAAAGCTGAAATATTCTCTTTCTCTGCGAAAACAAATGCAAGCACAGGGTGCTGCCATCTTGTGAGGGGGACGCAAAATAGATGCGCTGTGATTGGTCGAAGATATCGGCATCTTGATATCTGCTCTCTGATTGGTCAGTACACTACGACTGAGCATGCACTGAGTAATTGCGCAAAAGCAAAAGGTGTTTCTGCATCCGTTTGAGAGAGAAAATCATGTATTTGTTGTGAAAATACTGAAATTTCATGGATTAAAACTTTGAATAAAGGTCAGTTTTGAGTTGTCTGAGAGAGTAAGGTCTGGGCAAAATTTGGGTGAGTGTTATATTGGAGTACAGTGTTTTTCCAGGCAAAAATCATGAAAATATGGGGTGCGTTATAATCAAGGGCGTTATAATTGAGAAATTACGGTATATGCCTTGATGGAGGTTTGTGCACTCAGAGCACTTCCAGCTAGTTTTGTCACATAAATTTGTATCAAATAATCAGAAAGGCAAAAAAACACCAAATTTATCCTTTCAAGGAGGGCTTCATGTATATAATGTAATGTATTCTGAGTACACTCTTGAGACCTGACCTTTAATTTGAATGCATAAATCTGAATGATAAATACAGCACAGTTCACAGTGTGGTAGAAAACACCTGACTTTGTTCCATTCATGCATCAGAAGCACCTTGGGGTCTTTTTCAAGGACGCTCTGAGCTGTCACCCATAAATCTAACCTACAGTGTGATTGCTTTTTCACCACAGAAGTTAAACCCTGTGAACACAACCTTAGAAAGCAATCCAAAACTTTTCTTCTGAATCAAACTCATGACTGCAGAGTAACAGATGTGAGCCACAAATCCCAAGATGCAGCAGTTTGCCTCACTTTGCCTTCAGATGAACTCAAACATTTACAAAGAGAAAGTGAAAGTCATTTTCTAACAATCAGGATCATACTGAGGAGCTCCAAGGGCCAATAAGGTGTCAGGGATTGTTTCATTTTGAAATTAATAGGGGCCATTCTTTTAAAAGTGGAGCTGAAATCACCCCTGGCATCCTCTTCTGCCAACTCACATTAATTATTTCAGAATTTGCCTTGTAATCCAGGCTGAGAATCCTACCCAGAACGAATGGGATGTCAGCTTTATGCAACTACTTGTAAAGGCATTACAGGGCCTTAAGTCCCGCGTGGATTTGAATTGGTCTCAGCAGTACAGGATTAGAAGCAGCAGGGATTAAACCTTCCCTAGAGGAAATACAGGAGCAGGGGTGGCCAAGGGATTCAAGATATAGAATACATATTGCTCAATACACAGCCTGCACCAGAAAGTTGACACAGGAATCAACTACGCCCCAGTAAACTCTGCCAGGCTGCACTTTTTCGTTGCGAGTCTAATAAAACACTGGATGAACAGAAAACTACTCTGTGTAAAATGAGAAAAATTTTGACTTGACGTTTGGTTTTATCTATTTAAAACAAAGGGGTGACGTGTTTGTCAGAAGTTGTTTTTGAGGTCATGGATGATAGGCCAACAATCACAATAACAATGTCTACTACTAAGAATTATCTGATGAAGACAGAGCAACAATCTCTTCGACTGTTCAGCAGGGCTGACAGAATATTCTCAAAAACTGCAGTTCATGTAGTGGCCACATGGGGCTGACTCCAAGAGTGTTAAGTCCTAATGGGCTCCTTTATTAAAATGGCAAACATTACATAGGGCCCTATAAAATCTGTTTTATTTTTTCCTAATTCTTTTTACATTTTTCCAATATTTATTTTTTTCCTGTTTTAATTTTTTGAGAATTCGGTTTTAAAATTTTACGCAATTTTTCCTTAGGTGTTTGTTACTCTTCAGGTGATCCTCACACGTATCTGTACGGGTCCAGTCAACAGTATGTCCACAAAATTTGCAGAACATTTGATCAACTGACACATAACAATCTTTGAGGAAACTGCTCTGCCCTGGCCTTTGAAGTTAGCCGTGAGTTTCGCAGAATTTGCAAACTTAGCCTGGTGTCTCAGGCGGCGGCTTCGACGTGTTTGCGTTGTTAATGAGGGGAGGAGGAGGGGAAGGGAATTGAATAGTGCATTGTCCCCAGCCTTATCGACCCCCTTGGAGCATTTTCCTACCGAGAGGTATATTCCTATTTACATCGAAAAAAAAAAAAAAAACTTGTGTAAAATTTTTGTGATATTCCGCGTTTATATTGAATTCCGCTTTTAATGTCCAATTCCGTGAATCTGTCTGTGATTGCTGACATTTCTTCTGAAAATTACAAAAAGTACTAATCTCAAGCTAAAAATATATAATGTAACATAACGGGGTACAAAAAATGAGTCACAACAAGCACACAGGACCGTTTAGAGTTGCTGAAGAGTTTATCTGATGACTGTAGGCAGATGCAGGCTAACGCTACCCATTGACTCCCAGTGTTTGAGCTAAGCTAATTAGCAGTGGGCAAGCTCTTCCTGTCTCTTCCTTGTCACTACACACATAGTTGAAAGAATGGTGTCTATCTGCTTGTCATGGACTCAGGAGTGAGGCAAGACACAAAAACAAAAAATTGTTGGTGTATCCCTTTAAATGTCCTTGTATCCAGCGTTGGTTACGAGGTGGAAAGATGGACGAATGACTTGTTGGATAGATGGAAACACCATTCTTTTAACTTAATATGATCATTTCTGCCCACAAACATCTGCACAGCATCAGATAAAACTTCATTGCTTCATAACTTAATCTGTGATGTACAAAGCATTGTTAATTTTGTCGACTAATTATTTTTGTCAAAGTTTTCATCAACAGCCTTTTTTCCCCTGACGAAAACTAGACAGTAACTAATAAAAACAAGTGCACATGGACAAAAACTAAAACTAAATTAACTGACATTTTTGTCGACAAATAAAAACTAGACAAAAATGTTTGACAAAGACTTAATCCAATCAGACCTAATTTGGTCATGTAGAAAGTAGGGACAAGTTAGGAATATATCCAATCACAGCTACTTTGGTTGTGTAAAGGTTGGATGAGTTAAGAGGGACATCCAATCACAACTGCCTTAGCTTCATGGTGGTAGGATAAGTTGGAGAGTGATACAATCAGAGCTACTCTATTTATGAATTGATATATTCATGTAGAGCAGGTTCACTGTTTGTTGTCAATTCTGGTATTGTCACTGAGATGCTCTGCCAGGTAGCCTAAATAAAGGCGACTGCATTTCACACAAGAGTTAAATTTGATTCAGTTGATTTAGACATTCAAACTTTACTAGCATTCAATTAAGAGTTATTTGATGTTTCATTTTATCCAACTGTAAAATTTGACTTCAGAAATTCAAGGAAACATAAAAATGCATTACACTTTACAATTCATATTTTAGTCGACTAAATTTGCAGTAGATTTCGTCGACTAAATTGCCTTGAAATTTCATCAACTAAAACTAGACTGAAAATAAAACAATTTAGATGACTAATTATGACTAAAACTAAAAGATATTTTAGGCAAAAGACTATAACTAAAAGTAAATTAAAAAGTGCTGTCAAATTAACACTGCTACAAAGCCTGTGGTTGAGATGCACATTGTTCAAAGTCTTTACTTAAAACAGGCACCTGTACCTGTTTCCGTCATCACTCTGTGCCCACACACATCTACATTTTCACTCTTTTATCATAAACATGCATCAAAAATGTGGACGGAGAAAAAAAAAATGCATTAGCTTGTGTCTCGGTGGTCGCCTGCTGTGTGAAAGCTGACCTCGGGGCCATTTCATCTCAGCTAAACACACTGACCTGCTCCTCCATTAGTAACCTAATGTGATTGGTGGCACACTGAAGCTGAGCCCAGTCTGAACTACCAGACATGCATGAAGACAAATGAGCACAATTCACCGCATTATAGGCAGTAAGTCGCTCTGTTTGGCAGTTCGGCAGGAAATGAGTGGGAAATTCAGGATCTCTGAGAGCAAAGCCGGAGCAGCAGGAGGTGGGAGAGGACGGCTCGTGTCTCTTTGGCACCCACATACTGTACTGCGGCTACGAAAGTTAAAGCAGAGGCATGGTGGGAGAGAAATGAGACAAACAGAAGTCTGTAAGAGGTGAGTGACAAGTAAAGGCAGCCAAAATTTTAAAAATAAAGATAGCAAGCATATCCTACTGTGTTTTGGACACACTAGGCAGCCAGGAGTGACTGGCGGACTATTAGGATTTCAGTGGGCCCTGGTCAGTCATTGTAACCACCAGATTGGCCCTTAGTCAGGATAAGAACCATGCTCCTGCAGCGGGGGTTGACACTGACAGTCTGTCTTCACATTTAGAAACGAGCTTTCAAACTTCGAGGGAGTTTTGGTTCTAAACGATGATGAGAGATGGGGCTTGACAACATTTGGCTCCATTTTACCTCTTTGGATATGTATTAGGAGTTTTTAAAGGCAATTTGTTGTCAAATTATGTGTCTTTTGTGTATAAAAGTGCCTAAACAAATGTCCCCTTGGGCCTAGGCTGAGAAATACATCCAATTTTTAAAAAATATCTATGTACTTCCAGCCAAAATAGTTTAGACCAGGGGTACATAACAGGGTGCCCGCGAGCACCTGGTAGTCCTTACCCCTTTAATGCCTGTATCATATTTGATACATACTTTTTTTAACCCTTTACCTAATCAATATGATCAACAAATTACGAAAAAAGAACATCTGAATACAATCAGATAAATGATAAAAATGTCCTCAAATTGATTATCAGTTGCCAAAAACACCTATTGTATCAAATGAGATATAAAATATACATGTGTTAAATTTTATGGAAATTTTGATTTTTTTAGGATTTCAGTAGAAAGGGAAATAAACATTTCAGCTCCAAAAAATTAGAATTTTCTGGCTATAACTTGTGTTTTCAGGCATTAAAGGGTTAAGGAGGCCCTAAGTTCACACCACAGAGCCTGAAATAAAAAAGCATTTTTAAAATTTAATTTATATTAGTTATGTAAATAAATCACATCAACATCAATAGAAATACCAACTAATTTACCGTGTTATGTTTCAAAATTGCCTTTTTTTTCTAAATCTTTGGCCTGTGTAGAGTCACAGTTAACTTTGATGCACTGGTGCTACCTTTATCACCACTGCTGCTAGCTAAAGCCCTTAGTGTCTTAGCTGACCTCTCCTACTGATGCAAAGAGAGACTGAAGCTCCTGTGCTCAGCCCTAAACAATACTCCACAACCTGTGTCAAATTCTGTGCTGGTAACACTATGACCCTGCATGCACCATGATGTCTGAATAAGCCTCCTGATGTTGATCTGACAGACTTTCATGGTGCATTGTCAGGAAATAAGAAAAGTTCCAGTTTTGGCCTCTGTCAAACAATATACAAAGTCAGCTTGCTGTGGTTTCAGTCAAGTGATTGACATTGACATGGTATTAGCAACATTTTACCATTATAATTGAGCAAAAATATAATTTTAGGAAATTATAATTTGAAGATTTCTTTACTCTTCACCTACAAAAAAGATGTATTTTATGTTTTCATCACAAAGATATATTCAGCCTTTTTTTTTGCAATACTTAACTCCCCAAAAATGCCATTTATACAAAAAAGCGTCCCTTACAAACATTTACTGGAGGTAATTAGTTTGTTTTATGCATTTTGCTGTTCACCAAAGTGTTTGAACGGCATGATAAAATATTTGGGTCTTCAAAATGTCAGGTTATAGAGTAAGACAAACATATAATCTAAAAAACTTCAAAATATTTGACAGGGTTGGGAGATCAGGTATTCATGATGACTGATTATAACTTAAATAATCAGTCCAATGATTACGAACATCAGGTTAAATGTCTGACTGTTGGTATTATATTTACAAACTCAACCATTTTGGGCTCTTGCAGGCCTTTTCGGCTGTCAAAGGGACAGACATGTCCCTCACATGGACACCAACTCAGGTGTTACAGTCTTGAGAGTGACCTTGTCAACCGGTGACTTGAATTCACAACGCGCCACTGCTGGTTGTCTAAATTATATCTAGTGTTAAAACAGAAAGCGCCCTCTTATGTGCATAAAATTGTCAAAAACATCTGGGACACCGTCAGTCCTCAACATCTTCTGTAACCACGACGCATTCAGCTGAAAGACACCAATAAACACGGTCAACATTTAAACCGAAACACCAGAGCAACAGCCAACGGCCGCGGCAGAAGGAGGCAACTACTGCTAGCATAGCCTAATTAGCCAGGAAACCGCACTCCATTACAGACAAAAAAACTCGCTTATTTTTGACCACACAGACCCAATACTCATTTTTTGACACTCACTGTTACTTACCCTGTCCTGAGATTTCGGATTTCTTGGTGTCCGTTGCGTGAAAATGTCAATAAATCCACTTTAAAATCACTGAAAAAGACGTTCCTCCCGACTCCACCTATCCCTATGGAAAAAAAACGACCTCTTAACAGTTTTCCAAGAGTTTAAGAGATATTAAGATAGCTATCAATGCTTCTAAGATTACAATGCTCGCATAAAATGCTCAGAATAAATTCGGCACCCTTTCTTTGATGCTAAGTCGTCAAACTCCTGTTAAACCAGGTGAAAACTTCTTCCTCGACATGAACACGTTTATGGGGAGCACGCAGCATTAGCGCCACCTGCTGAGCAGAAAGCGAAGCAACAACATGCTCCATTTTCTGTCTTTTACATTATGAAATCATTATGCTTAGAAAAAACTCACTGTTTTCCCCTAAACGCTTAATATATTGCATTTATTCATTAAGGTGATCAGATTTCTGAAATGAAATCCGGGACATTTCCAACTAGGCGATAAAAATTAATTGGAAGTTAACAAGATCGACTTAAGAGACTGGGACAGTTACAGTTATAGTTTTATATATATATGTATATATATATATAAACACATATATACATACACATATATACATACACACACACACACACACATATATATATATATATATATATATAAACACATATATACATACACATATATATATATTGCATCTATATAAAGCGTGTTTTGATTTTAATCTACATTACATTTCAATTTCACAGTGACATTTTTTCTTTTTTTTCTCGTAATTTACTTAGTCAACATCCTTTTGTTTGGAGGTGAAACATCCTTTTCTTTATAGGCTGCAGAAGTGTTATTTATAACTCTGTTATCACCAAGTCTAACGTAGATTTTTGTAACCAAACAGACAAAGTCAGGCTTTTATCTAAGTTTTATGTTGATCCTCTACAGTTTTATTACGGTGAAAACAGAAACAGCTACATTAGAAATAAATTTCATTCTGGCTATAAGGATTTCTCTTTGTTGGAAACATCATTTCGCCCCACTTTTTACAGTAAAATTTACATTTGTGTTGAGAGTGGGAGAAAATAATTTGTGTAACTTCTGAGTTGAGTTTATGGTGGTAGTATTAGATCCCTTCTGGTTTCAGGGGCACAACAAGCCCAAATGAGCAACTGTACTTTTGGAACAAGCCCAAAAAAATTGCAACCCACAACTGCCAAAATTTACAAGCAACTTTTCAAAAAATAAGCCCAAATCGCTTATAATAAGCAGACCTGGCAACTATGGCTCCTGCGTAGTTGTACATGTGCCTAATGTGTGAGCGTGTTTGGGGGTGTGTTGGGTTGATTCATGCGGGCACGATAACCAGGAAATGGGGGTGAGGAAAGGACAAACTATCTGCTGCACTCATGTCTTGCTTTGTTGTGGGGAGCTGGGTGATAATCATGGGGGATTCACACAGACAGAAAAGCAAGCCCAAAGTTGCTTATAATAAGCGGACTTGGCAACACAATAACTGTTGTCTTAGTCTGTGCGCAACATTCTCCCTCACACTTTCTGCTTCCCATGCGGCTATAGTAATAACCTTTGTTCTAGTAGACGCGCAATAGTAACACACTGAAATCAGGGACATTTTCAGGGACAGCTTTAACCGGGGACAGGTCATCCAAAACAAGGACTGTCCCCCGGAAATTGGGACGTCTGGTCACCATATCCCTAATTTCTACCTTCATATGATTCCTTTTTCTTCTTTTGTCATAGCTGAAACAATCTTGAATTGATTTTGTATGACCATAAAAAAAAATAAAAGTTATAAGAGTGACTCAGCTTGACATTTGAAGCTCACTGTCATCCCTGACTTATAATATTCTGAGAAAAAAATAGTCAAGCTGCATTGACAAAGATCCCTAAAATCTAAATCCAGATATATTAAGTTTAAGCTGATAATCACATCCACAAAGATCCATGAATTTCTGTTTTATTACTTCAAATTTAGCTGCATAAAGCCCTGCAGCTCATCTTAGCTCTGTAACTTACTGCTTATTGAGATAAAAAGTATTTTTTAAAACAAAAAAAAAATGTCTATTATAAGGTCTAGCAACAACTTTTTGAATACAGGTTTTCAAAATGTTTGCATGTGGAGTAATAAACTGGTTATGGATTCATGTTGAGGAACTCCCCTGACAGGATGAAGAGTAACGTGACTCAGACACAGCAGGCTTCACTCTGGTCTGCACTTCCTTGTCTCCTCCCCCCTTCAGATCTACAATGTGGAGATGGGTCTAACCAACATGTCAGAGGAGCAAACACTCACTGCACTGACAGATAGTAAGTAGATCAGAGCTGAAGCTCTTGTAACTGCTGAAGAAGTGAAACTCAGGGGTTGTTACTCAAGAGTTAAAATGGCGCAGAAAGGAGTTCAGCTGGACCGAGAAACTTTTTCTTGCTCAATCTGTTTGGATCTACTGAAGGATCCAGTGGCTGTTCCCTGTGGACACAGCTACTGTATGGGCTGCATTAACAAACACTGGGACAAAGAGGATGATCAGGGAATCTACAGCTGCCCTCAGTGTAGGCAGACCTTCAAGCAGAGGCCTGTCCTGGTGACAAACACCATGTTGGCAGTTTTAGTGGAGGAGCTGAAGAAGACTGGACTCCAGGCTTCTCCTGCTGATCACTGCTATGCTGGACCTGAAGATGTGGCCTGTGACTTCTGCACCGGGAGAAAATGTAAAGCCATGAAGTCCTGTCTTCAGTGTGTGGCTTCTTACTGTAAAGAACACCTTCAGCCTCATTTTGAATCCCCTGCTTTTCAAAAACACAAGCTGGGGGAGCCGTCCAAGAAGCTCCAGGAGGACATCTGCTCCCGTCACAGTGAGATGATGAAGATGTTCTGCCGCACTGATCAGCAGTCCATCTGTTATCTCTGCTCCTTGGACCAACACAAAGGTCATGACACGGTCACAGCTGCAGCGGAGAGGACGGAGAGGCAGAGAGAGCTCCAGGTGAGTCGACAAAAAATCCAGCAGAGAATCGAGGAGAGAGAGAGCGACGTGAAGCTGCTCCAGCAGGATGTGGAGGCCATCAACGACTCTGCTGATAAAGCAGTGGAGAAAAGTGAGAAGATCTTCACTGAGCTGATCCGTCTGGTGGAGAAAAGATGCTCTGATGTGAAGCAGCAGGTCAGATCCCAGCAGGAAGCTGAAGTGAGTCGAGTTAAAGAGTTTCAGGAGAAGCTGGAGCAGGAGGTCACTGAGCTGAAGAGCAAATACGCTGCACTGGAGAAGCTCTCTCTCACAGAGGATGATATCCAGTTTCTACAGGACCACCCTTCACTGTCAAAACTTGATGAACCTGCAGCCTCTAAAAGCACCAATACCCGTCCTCTCAGATTCTTTGAGGATGTGACAGCAGCCGTGACAGCACTTCAAGATAAACTGCAGGACATTCTGAGTGAGAAATGGACAAACCTCTCTCATGTGGTGACTGAAGTGGATCTTTTGGAACCGTCACACCAGCAGCCCGAGACCAGAGCCCAGTTCTTGCAGTATGCTTGTGACATTACAATGGATCAGGACACCGCACATCAATATCTTTGGTTATCTGATGAGAACAGAAAAGTGACATTCACTGGAGCACAGCCTTATTATTACAGCTCAGAGAGATTCATTAACTATTCTCAGGTCATTAGTAGAGAGACCCTGACTGGACGCTGTTATTGGGAGGTGGACTGGAGAGGAGATGGATTTGGGCTGGCGGTGGTCTACAGTAACATCAGCAGGGCAGGGTGCGGGAGTGAAAGTGGATTTGAATTTAATGATAAGTCATGGGTGCTGAATGTTAACAAAAACGGTTATAACTTTTGGCACAATTGTGTTCAAACTCCAGTTTCATCTCCTTATATCTCAAGAATAGGAGTGTACCTGGATCACAGTGCGGGGGTTCTGTCCTTCTTCTGCGTCTCTAAAAATGAAACCATGACTCTCCTCCACAGAGTCCAGACCACATTCACTCAGCCTCTACATGCTGGTCTCAGGCTTTCTGCGGCCACTGCTGAGTTCATTAAACTCAAGTAAATAAGTAATTTAAAGCAGTGGTACCAAGCCTCAAAAACCACAGTCTGATTTTCTGTAACACCATGTAGTCTCACAGGAAGATGAAAAATCACACGCTGGTCAAAGTATAACTCACCATGACGCATTATCAGAGGGAGCCATGGGCTTGTTTCTGAACCCCAATGAAGAGACATTCACGAAGAATCACTCAGCTGCTTAAAAATGACATTTAGGAATACAGTCAGCTGAAAGTCAGTTGCTGTTTAATCAGTTACCATGTCAACAGGTGACTTCCAGCCAACTTAAACAGCTGGTAAAAACAGAGTGAGTGCTCATGAATGTGTCTTTATTTTGGGTTTAGAAACAAGCCAATGGCTCTCTCTGATCCTGTGTTATGGTGAGTCATGCTCTGCCCTGACGTACGTTCATTTGTTGTCATTGCTGTCACAACCTGCTCCTCTGATCCTCCTCTGATCTGACGTTTCAATTGATTATTGATGGTGCTTTATCAGTTCTGACCTCTAAATTGAATCTTTCTACTTCAGGAACCAGAGCGCTCTGATGTTCCTCGACCGTCTTCCCTTTACAGACATCGTGCAGAGTCAATTCACAACTATGTCCAGAGCACAAGTGGATGAGTGCATGAGCACAAGGTTTAGCAGTGAGTTTATCCTTGGTTGTACTTTTTCATTCCTCACAGTGTTGAGAGACAGAGAGCCTGAGTGTAAAGTCTGCAGCCGACTACGTGAGGACCTGATCGTGCTTTTTCAACATGAAACACCCTTTTGTCTCAGTTAGTTATAAAAGGTAATGAAATAATATATTTTTAAAGCCTTTTACCAGATGATCTACAGCCAAGTAGTCTGTGACCTGGTGGTCGGGGACCTCTGTTTTAAAGGACAGCATGTTTAATTCCCTGTTTTAATCAATCAATCAATCAATCTATATATACATATATATATACACATATATCTTCTTGATGTTTATTGCTAGGAGATGATTGTTGTTCAATTTCTCATCAGCATACAGGTCAGAGATCAGTCAAACTTTATTGGTTGTACTTTGATACCCTCTCACTGTTCTATAAATGTTTAACTTCATGTAGTCTGCTCTCCAGTGACTCTCCAGTTTACTGCTCATATGAATGTTTCATTCCTTCATATATTGTTATCCCTTTAAAGACAAATCATTAGCAATGATATTATAGTTTTGATGCATACCAACATTACAAGTTAGTATGTGATTTTTCTAATCATTTTTCTAATCATCAATAAATACTAGGTGTGTAATGGTATGGATTTGTCCTGTCTTTATGTCAAATTCTGACCCTTCATCTAAATGCTGCAGCAGAAAATGACTTGAAAAATTGTTTATTTATTGCTACCCACAAGAAATTAGGGAGGTTTTGCTGTAATGACTTTACCGTTCTGTGTGGACTCTAGAGATGGCTGGCCTGTAATCCCCGTAGATCAGCAGTTTATGAAATGCTCAGACCAGCCTGTCTGGAATCTGCCAAAGCTGGCCCTATAAAAAAATGTAATTTTACAGGAAATGTTCTGTAATTTTTAACAGATTTTTCCTGTTTTTCAATAAAACAATGAAATCCTAGTAGTTTTATAGATATTTTCAGTAGATTTAGGTTTTATGTTTAAAATTACAGTTAATTAACCATAATTTAAAAATAAATTAATGTTATGTTTTTGATGACAGTGTATTGTATTTGTACATCTTTAACTCTCTAATTACATACAATTTTCTGTATGTTTTTACAGGTTTACTAAGTTTTCCGTAAGGCAGCGCAATAACTGTAAATTAACAGATACTAGCAGTACTTTAGATATTCACCTTAAGAATTACATGTAATTTTCAACTAGAAAAACACTCTGAGAGGGCAGACCTCTGCCAAGCAGCTCAGTTCTACCCATAAATTGGGGCCCACCAAATCAATAGTTGGGGGGATCAGGGTTGGTTGTCACTTGGGTCATTTTTATTTGGGAGTTTCTAGAATCATACACAATACACAGTGTATAAGACCTGATATTACAACTATTGTGTGTCTGAGTAACTTCTCAGCCAGAAGTGATCTTTGTGTTGACATTTTCCAGGTGATCCATTCATTTACATAACCGTTTACTTAGGAGTGGAGCACATTAGCTTTAATTTGGGCCTTATTTGAGCTTGCTAACTGTCACCTTGTACAGATGCATCCACTTAAAAATTCCCCACTTTCCCTGATAGGGTCTTGGCTGGTCCTTGTCCATGACCATGACAGTCATAGATTGTAAACTCTAGGCCATATTTGGGTGAATTTGTTGTCCCAGTTGATTTGGCATCTGGTTTACTAACCAAGGAAAAGGTTGAGGCTGTGTCATCTTGTGAGGGAAACACCATCCCATGGAGACACCCTGCAAATGCAAATGCATGAATGGGCATGTTTTCAAAGGATTTTAGGCACTTCAGAGAAGTGGGGGAGCTTCCAGTGGCTGGTAACTGGCTGGATTTTGGCAGGCAGCTGGCAGGGAGGGGAAAAGTGAAGCGGCTGGATCTGTAGGTAGCATAGTGACCTTTGTCAAGAGGTCAGGCAGAGTTGGTTGTCATAAATGTAACCTATTCAGATAAAGCCCTAGTGTAGGGTTTGGCCCACGAGGGCCAAATTTGTTTTGTCCAGGACACTGTGGCTGCCAGGGGACGCAACAAAATTGGGAAAAAAATTACCTTCAATATAATTATATTAAAACTAGTTATTAATATTATCTATTAAAATGGAAAAGCTCACATGAATTAAAATGCAAAGCAAATGATAATATCAAAACACGTTATTTATTCACTTATTTCCAGGATTTGTTTTTTTGTGGTAAAGGTATTTATATTGTGTTTGTATTTATTTGTAATTTGCTAGGCATGAAACTGGGTGACACTATATCTTATAAATTGAGGACAATGGTAAAAATAATGCTACTGTGATTTCTTTTGTAAGGCTGATGAATAAACGACACAAGTACAGATTTCAGTTCTATGCAATTTTTAACCAGCAAAGTTTATTTATATATAACAACAGTACAAAGTGAATCCTTGGCTTGCAAAATAGGTGTGCTTCATATTTACAATAGGTACACAATAATATATTATCATAACAAAACCAAAGCAAATAAAAAAAACAAGAGAACAACCTTTTTTAAATACTTTAAGTTTCTTACAATTTTCACAACACTTTTATAAAACAAGAAGAACAGACAGCCATTATTATTATCATCATCATCATCATCATCGTCATCATCATCGCCAGTAAGTACTATATTACAGAACTCCAGTGTCTACAAAGGGTTTGTTTACAACGTGTTTTACATGGAAAGGATATTTGTTTTATACTTGGTGATATTTGACTTCAGAGTAATATATTGATGTGGTTTTCAGTTCCCCTGTTTGACGCCTTTAAAGCAAACTAAAAAATCTGGATAAATGCTTCGTTTCATATAAAGGAATGACACATGCCAGTCAGAGCCACGACACCATCTCTTCGGCAGAGCAAAAAAAGTGCACAAAGCATCTTCAATTAGCCGTCAGCTTGCAGAAATGAGGTTGTTATTAAGAGCAGACTATCCATATTTCACAAAACTGGCAGTCAAATGGGATCCGCGCTGCAGAGAGACAGTAAACAAACTCCTTTTTTTCCCAGTTCAGAGTGAATTTAAATGTGTGTACAGCATGGAAACGAGCTCAAACTAGTGACAAAAAAAATCTCTTTCATTAAAATAAAAAAAAGGTGCATTCAGCCATGATTTAAGACGTGTACAAATGGGCTTTGGGGAAGAATTGCAGTCAGACTAATGATGGAGCGGATCAATATGAGATACCAGGCAGAACTAAAGCAGGAATTAAAATGCATGCAAAAAAATCTCACACGAGACAAAAAGGAAACATCCTGTTAGAAATGATCCCTGAAAGGAAAATCAAAGCCACTCACTAACCAATTTGCGTGCCTCTGATTAGGTTGTCACATTTCTGAAAACAGGGGAGCTCATGTAGGAGTTGGAAAGACTATTTAACATACATTTCATCCCTTGTGAGAAGGAAAAAAGGCATTTAGGTCCTGTTAAAATGATAAAAAGCATTACTCTGAACAAGCAATGTGAGGTATGAGGAGGATACAATTCTATTTGCTGAAAAGGGAAGACACCTAAATTACAAAGGAAGAAGTTTAGTGTGTGGAGTGTTCACGTGTGCCAGTGTGTACCTATAGATGTTTTAGAGTGGTGCAGGGATGAGGTCTGATCTATTGGATCAATCACGTGGGCTCCATCAATAAAAAGTCTGTTTTTTTTCATCATGAATGGTTGGATTATAACTGAAAACAAGCTCTCTCTTCCTATGTGTCAGCCTTGTGATTGGCAGGTAATAAGTCCAGGGTGTACCTAGCCTCTTGCCCAGTGACAGAAAGGAGATAAGTGGATAATGGATGGATGATACATAAACATTATAATAGTTTCTTTTTAAATTTACAAACTAAAACTTTTATAAAATTAACTCTTGAAATCTTGATACTAGTTTTGTAAATCTCAACCTGGCTCTTCACATTTTTGGCCTACCTGCCACTAGGGCTGGTAGTCGAAAACCAATTCTAGTTGAGAATCGATAACAACTCCCTCAAGGCATTGATATCATTAATCTTTTTGCTTATCAATTCTCTTATCAATTCCTTCCACTGACAAGGGTCCTAAGTGGTAAGAATTGTGGCTTAATTTTCAACAAGAAGACGCTTGCTGCACAACTTTGAGCGAGTGGAAAGCACCATGCAGAAGCATTTACCTATGCAGCACAGCACTGAATCAGGCTTGTAATGTGTTTGACATTTTAGCCACTAAATACCTACAGGCCATCCTCTCAGGAAATCCACAGGAATTGATAAGGGAGTTGTTAAAGAATCCAATTGATAAGCAGTTGTTAATGGCATTCACCAAATCAACCAGCCATTTCATTCCCACGGCTAAAAAAACCAACGATTTCCTGATATGGCCGTTACGAAATAAAAGCATTTCATTAATCTGTAAGTCTTAAATTGTGAAGAAATTGTTGGAAACAGATTTTCTTTACTATCAAAAAAACTTAACTTTAACTAGGGTCTAAATTAAGTTAAGTGAAACTGGGTCTGATCACTCCACTCCACAGCCTTCTTTGTAAATACTGACTTGATGGGGAGCCTGTGACTTGAAGTCAGAGCAGACCAAGTAGAATTTAAGTCTCTCTGTTTCTATATACTTGCCATGGTGGCTGGTAACATTGTGTCCTTCCTGAACATGACGTGTCACAACACACTGGCGAAAAAATCATACTAAGCGCATGGAATCATATGAGAGTGTCTTAACTGACCGTGAGCTACAGGGTGCGATGTTTTTGCTTCGACACCCTGTCTCTATCTTTCCGTCCTTTGTTTCAAGTTAGCAAGAGCAATTTTGAAGAGGTGCAGGAAAGATTTTCATGGTTTTCTCTGGCTTTTAACATGGTGGATATGGCACAGCATTGATGTACTTAGGTGAGTGATATTATTTACTTTCACTTTCAACATGGAGGGGGAAACTTTGTATTTATGAGCCCTCGCAATACAAAGCACTTCACGGCCTTTCTTCCAGCTGTATGGTAAAAGCACTTGATGTCTTGTTTACAAGGTGAAACTCATGGCACTCAGTTACATTTTTAATGGATTTTTAACGGCAGGTACACAACGGAGCGTTATGCGATGTGACATCCAATGTTCATGTTCAGTTAGAACATGGGTGGTGATAGGGGTGCATACCATTTGACCTTGGAGGTCAAAGTGTCTGAGTAGCAAATTAAAATACCAAGTTTTCCAGGCTGTACTGACATCCTTGTCCCAAGGTAAACGGAACTGGCGAGAAGAGCTAACAAGGTATTATCCTCCAAGGAGGGACATGACAGAAAATAATACAGAATCACTGGCATATGAAAAAACTTACTGCACTAAATGATGTGTTCTACTATCTTTCCAACAGGCTTTTTCTGAGAATTGATTCTTTTTTGTTTTTCAAAAGAATCAAGATATCATGTTTGATTTTGTATCATTCTGCACATTTTCACATTGATTAGAAAAGTAAACACATTAGACTTTCTGAGAAAAAAAACATAGACTTTAAGTTGATGGACCCATGAATGCTTGGATACTGAATCATTTCCACATTTTGGACTCATTACTGCACCACTCTGTGATGGGGTCAGCGAGTAAGAAGGTGCTTTTTCACAAAAGGGGATGTTATTTTCTCTCTTCTGCCCCTACTGGTCGGACACAGTAACAGCGTGTCAATCATCACCTCATCCTACATTTCTCCTTGCCTGTTAGTTTGATGTTTTTTTTCTTTCCATCTCCTGATCACACTGTGCACACAAGCAACTCAGATCAAAGAGGAGCTTCAAAGCCCGAGCAGGAAACCAGAGCTAAAGGGGTCCTCTCTCTTTCTACCTCTCCCTCTCTCCTCATTTCTCGACACTTCTCTTCAAACAGCTCGGGCGAGTCTAACGCTTGGAAGAGAAGATGTCTGCCAGAGCCCGGTCGTACCCTCTTCACCTTTCCTTTTTTTCTTTATCTCTCTAATACAGTTTTCAGCAGAGCAAGGTATCAGTGAGGAACCATTGGGGTCTGGAGCACAGAAAGGAAGGACTGTGCCCGAGTCGAGGACTAATAAGATCAGGAACACTAAGCAGGAGGGTATCTAAGGCCACAGAGAAAAGAAGCACCTTTCACTTACTACTGGTGTTGGTCATGCTCTCAGAAACACAATTGCAGTAAATTGTGCAAACCTTTAAAACTACCTAGGTTCAAGTACTTGATGTAAACAACAAGCAAACATGGAACTTGGAAGAAAATGAAACCACCTTTCCAGAGGACGGGATCTACAGTTCGTCGTCATCCAGCTAGAAGGTCAGAAGGTCGGCCTTTAGCCTGTGACGTTTTGGTTTAAAGTCAGGAGACACACAATATGACACAAACAATGTGTTTTTATGATCCCTTCCCTCTTGATTCTGTTCGTACCTAACGTTAGCCTCAACTCTGCACCTAAAACGAGAGCTTTGCTCCCTCTGTAAAGCATAAACCGATATTTTGACACATTAAATGAACAAATTGAAACAACAGGATCTTTTGGCACTTGGTCTAATGAGACCCACACAGATAGGTGTCTTATTGACTTTGCAAGAACATAGGTGGTGGTCAGCTGGCCAATAGATCTGTCTTTACTCATTGGCACTTACTGAAATAAAAGATGGACCCTTAGGACAGCTCTGAAATGTGATAACATGCACATAATGTAGACATAAAAGTTGCTCCTGAACAGACAAACAGTGATTTTTTTAGTCTGCAGCTGCCCAGTCTTCATATTTGCATGGCGGCCATTTTCTTAGGAAGCAAAACAGCCAATATTAGCATTTAGCTGCTTTCAGCTAAGGCTAATGAGCTCAAAACTGGAGCTAAAATGTCACATTTAACACAACCAAATAATGAGCATTCAGTCACTTCCTAGGCACGTTTTAATACTTGAAAAGGGCTCAAATGTTGCCTTCAGTGATTCTAAAGCTAACATGAATGTACTCTTAAATGTAGCCAAACACTAGCATTGAGTCAGCTTGCAAATGGAAAGTACTGATTGTTAACAATATCTAGTATTCAAAAGAAGAAGGTTAGCATTTAGTTAGATTCTCTTTAGCTTTGGTGACAGGAATAGGCAGTAGACCACGCCATAATACAAAGTCATGAAACTGAGAGAGGGGGACTTAAAGAGGGACTGAAAACTAAAATGCAACTTAATTTATTGTCCATGAAAGGGCTCTATGGATAAATGTCATAGGTTTTTGTTTTGCTATCAGAGAACAACTGGTTTGATCGATTGTTTTCTTATATTAACCAATTTTAGTTGTACAGCCTTTATTTTTAGCTCCTTATCTTAACCCTGTTTCATTTAGAAGTGGCAAAGCACCAAAAAGTTTTTTTTGCTAACTATCAAGAAATGCCACAAAAAAGGAGAAGTACTTACATGATAAAAGTAACAAAGCCATCTTCTGGGGAAAGCTACTTTAAACTAGAAAGAAGATATTTTGGAATTTAGATTGTGAACAGCAGAAAACAGCTAACAATTTAGATGCTAGCTGTTTTTAAGTGGCAACAGAGGGAATTCAGGTACATTTTTTTCCCCTCAACATTTTAATTTTCTTTTTAATTTACATGTGCTAATAGATCAGGAAAGAGTGAAATATAAAGAGACAAATCTGAAAACAATTTCAAGTGGATAGCATTCAAACATTTTTGCTAAGTTAGTTTGCTAAAAGAATCTTGCTGTAGTATTCAGGTGATTAGCAGTTAAAAGCTGTATTAACTGGGAGTGGCTGGATGCCAGTAATATCATGCGTTGCTAGATAGTTTGCATTTAACCTATTTATGGCTTGTGTTTATCTTAGTGAGAATATAGCTAAATTACTTAGCTACGGAGAGCCTCATTGACATTTTTTTCATTTAAAGTCACTAAATTATATACTTAACTTTTTTTCTGGTGGAAGCAAATAGTTTGAAAATATCTTATTTCAATTTTATAACCCATATGCTGACTTTTTTAAGCTAACAGCCATATTAGCTAGAGATTAACTCAATGTAGTTAGTACCTGGTGTTGTGCCAAGTTAGCTTTTAGCCATTTTATAGCAAATGGTTTATGAGATAGAAAGTAGCTAAATGATCATTTTTACTGCAGTAGCTCTATGACTATATTAGCTGGAATGTGGTTAAATGATTAGCTGTTTTACGTGGCTACAACAGGTTACCAAATGTTTTTTAAACATTAAATGTAGCAAGATGCACTCTTAATTTCACTGTTTTAACTGATAATCTGTCAGGAAGAAGTGACACTTAAAAGAATCAGCAGTCAGGCAATGATTGGCTAAAATTGTTATTAGTTTTAAAGCTGCCAAATTATAACATTCAGCCACTTGGAAGTTCGAGTTTAACGGACTAAAGTTACTGCATGCTAACAGTAAGTCATTTTGTGTTGACTGGTAGCATTAGCTAACAATAGCTAATGGGTGTTAGCTAGAGATAAGCTATTTTTATTTTATCTTGCCATAAAAAGATTATAATTCTTGCTAAAATTACAGTAGCTAGGAATTAGCGCAGCTGTTTTTTTTTTTTTTTCTGATGGTAGAAAATGGACTACCAAATATTTGGTTTGAACATTAAATATTGCTCCAGGTCTCTCTGGATATTCCTCATTTTTCAGTGGCTCATAAAAAAAGGCTGGGTTAAATAAAGGTAATTTGTAAGATTTACAATTCCTGTTAGACTTAATGTCTTGAACAGCACACTTTCACAACATCAACTGCATTTTATCTTAGTGTAAAGTCAGAAGAAAATGGCCGCTATGTGAATATGTCTGTCTCTTTTAGCTGATAGTTGACTATATTCTGATCTGTAGCAGCAGGGCTAACCACACTGAGGGTAAATAAAGTTTAGGAAGCAGCTGGATGGTTCAGGGCCAGGACGGAAGAATGGGGTTGATCACTTGACAAGCTAACTGCGAATATCTACAGAGCTCAGTTCAACTGAGCCCCTTTCTGTTTGCAAAACTCAAAAAGACAAACAAAAATAAAAGCATTTGTACATTCACATACACTGATTGGCAACTGGTACATACAAAGATGACCTCACTGCAGGAAAAGCCTCAAAACCCAGAGCGATGCTGATTTGAAGGTCATCTCCTAAATAGACTTCATCCCATCATCCTCAGGTTTAGGTGCAAGCATGCTGGCTGAAGTGGAGTTCTGTTCACTCTCAGATGATGAGCACATAGTTTCATGATTCCTGTACACTTCTGATTGGATAAAAGAGCAGAGGTTTCGTCCGTGTGGTGTGAAGCATCGGTCCGAGGAGGGATGGAGCGAGAGAAGACGTGGACCATGGCCTGTTTTTCCACCGCACCGCCTCTGATTCAGCGTTTTACACTCTTTATGTCTTTATACAACATTTATGGGATCCTGTGTGGTATATTTTGACTGCAACTGATAATATTCAAATGTACAAGTACAAAAATAAAAATCTGAATGCCGCCTCAGCTCTTCTTCTGCTTCATGACTTGTGTCCGTTTCACAGTCAGAAGAGAGCAGAGAATAAAATCTATCTCCGTTTGCTCGGGAGTCTTTTTTCTGCACGGCACAAACACACACTCATGCACACGCACACCCACACACGACACGCAATTTCCTGTCAAACTGAGACAAAATATCCTTTGAGAAAAAAAGGAACAAAAAAAATAAATAAATACAAGCCATGTTGATGCTTTCTCTGCTGATGTCCCTCCCTCATGCCGTTATCAGCTCCAGCTGCAGGGCCGTGCGTGTTATTTTCAGTCCGTGGGCTCTGAGCTGGTGCCGCCATGGGAGGAGGTGGGAGAAATACAAACTAAAGCAGTTGAAGTCAGTCGGGTACAGAGAGGTCCCAGGTCTTGCTCATGGTTCAAGCGAGCTCCCATGATGAGAGGTATAAGTAATGCCGGACCTGTTTTTATTTTTGGGTGGTCCTGTAGAGATTACGGTCCCTTCTCTCTTTCACTCTCAGCTCTCGAAGGACATGGCAGAGATGAGCTGATCCACCTTGTAGGCTAACCGCTGCTTCCTCGCCTGCTCGTCCTGCTCCAGGGCTGCTGTGATCTGTGGAGGAGACAAACAGCGTCAGAAACCAGATATTCTTGCCTGCACAGTTGCATTAGATTAACACAGAAAGATTTAAAGTGTGACTTTTGGAGTAGATTTCTGGTGTGTTGCACTTGAACATAAGTCTTTTAAACAACAGGTAAATCATTCCCCTTCCTCCCTCTTACCTCCTTTAGAGTTCAAGGCAAGTGCAGCTCTTTGTGAGACTGATTTCCATTCAGAGATTAGCCCAAAGTCGATTTTGTTCTTATTCATTTGAAGCACTTTCAGATCAAACAGAGTCATTTATTCTGTTTAGGAAGTTTGTTGATTCTCCTTGAGTTGTACTCTTGTGACAAAACTCCATTATTTTGCCTCTACAAACAGCGTCCCTGAGCGGGCGAGGCCGACTCTCTTACCCTTCTTGACATTGTGGCAGTGCTAATGGTTGAAGTGAGTTTCAGAAGTAAAAGCTCTCATGAAACATATTTGAGCCCTTGACTTGTTAAACTAAGAGATGCTGCCTCTAATCAGTAAGTAAGTAAAGTGTATTGAATTATAATTTGTCAATCAGTGGCAGCTAACACATTGACGCCCTTTAATACCCATTTACACGCCACCAACGCAGCAGTTAGAGCAGCCTGGGGTTAAGCGTCTCGCCCAAGGACACTGACATCAACAGCCGGTGCTGAGCTCAAACTATTGCTCTTCCAATTGATGGTAGAGCAAGCAACCAGACTAAGCTATCGCTGCCCCAACAATTCAGGAACAGCGGTCTCGAGATATCCCCATCGAAGGAAAATTAATTTGTGTTCTGCGAAGATTCTTTTCGCAAGGAATCTTTGTCTTTGAGTACAGGAAGTACTTGTTGTAAAATGGCACAGCTCCGGCTCCATTTCCTATTTCTTCACGTTCTCGCCTTCCATTAACAAAGAAATTGACAAAGATTTTGATATTATGTTAATAGCTGGGTTGCCCAGTGATGCAGTGAGGCTGCTGGAACAACTCCCAGCTCAGATGGGGCTTTACTAAGTGGAATTTTCATGTTCTCCAAGTGCATGTTGGGTTTAATTTAATTAGTGTTTAGGGTAATTGGTGATTTTGCACTGTTGGTTAAGTGCATGTGTGTTAGTTTGTCCTTATATCGCAGCCCTGTGATTGGCTGGCCACCACTCTTGGGTGCACTGAGCGTCTTGCCCAGTAACAGCCAAGAGAGAATCTAGCCCCCACACAACCTAAGGGGTAATTAGGGTAGATAATAAATATATGGATAATGTTACATGCGTATATTTAAACCAACGTTGACTCACTTATTTTATAGGAAATAGCCCACTGAATATTTTATATGACAATATAAAGCACAAAAAAAATATTGCAGAATTCTTCTTTACTGTTAGGTCCAGTTAGCTCATATAGTGTTAATTTTGGTTGAGAACTTTTAATGTTAAGCTCATGTTAATTCTTCTCTGGGAGGTTATCTTGTTTTAGGTTATTATTTTAGGTGCCCTTTTAGGTTCTCAGTTGATTTTAGGTTATTTCTTGTGCACAGAGTCAGGCTGTGGCACAACGGCGACAATATCACATTTACAGTAAAAAGGGTTTGCACTGTAGCCTTCAGCTGTTAGATAAAAACAGAATGTTTATTGTCTTTTAATGCACCTCTATCAGACAACACTATAGTCTGGGTATACGACATAAGAACAGGGAATTGGAAAAACAGTATCAGGATATCTCCAGAGAGAAGCCCGCTCTGCTCGCTTTCTATAAGGACGTCACATGAAAGGATAATAAGAGAGTTACATCACTGCCTTTGTCTGTGACAACACCCAGGAATATTTGTGTATTAGCCTTTCCCTTTTTATCTCCTAGGCCCGTTTCTTGTAAGTTTGGCATTTGTCAAAGAAGTTCAAAAGAGGCTGAGACAGGCTCCTCTCTTTGCTCTCTCATCTAGTGTCTGCCTTGTCAGGACGAATCTGAATCAGAGTGACACCAGCACACATGGCAAAGGCCTTTAAAATGAATATAAAGTAGAAAAATATATTACAATATGGGCCACGTCTTTATCACCTCTGATACGCATCTCTATTTCCACAGCATATTGCCTCTGGTCTGCCTCTGTGTACCTGCTAGGCACCGTGGATCCATTTAACATTGCACCACACTCTCCTGAAACGCAGCGTTGGGGTGAATAATTGATGAGTCAAAAAGAATAATTAATTGACCACTCTTATGCAATGTGTCATTTGAAACATTCTGAAGGAAGAGATGAATAATAAAGGATTTTTGAGGGAGAAAGTGTCACCTAAAAAACCCACATCTTGAAGTTATGCAAGTCCTTTTTGCCCAATTATAGCCTGTCCTAACAGTGTGAATCAAATATCTCTTCACGCTGCACAGCATTGGATAGTCTCTGTCCACACTGCATGCATAAAAGACTTAATTCCCTTCCTGTAAGTTTCAGTTTCTCTCAAAAAGAAAGATACAGAGTGCTTTTATTATAAATGTAGAGAAACAGAAGTGTAGTGTTTGGTATTAATGAGCCAAATGGTTTCCCTCCATGTAAATGCAACATAAGCATGGATATCATTAATGCACCACTACCTTTACTTTGTAAAACAAGTGAACAAGCTTCACTGAGTGAGAAAAGTTAGTTAAATTAGTTGATTTTCTGCCATAGTACATTCCCAGTGCCTTTGCCCCTGTTACCTCTTTAAGTCGTCAGGAAGGAAACTGCAGCAAGCTGTTTTGTCAGTGATGCTTTCTCTCTGAAATGCCTCACACTGTCACAGCTTTGTCTGTGTTTTAACTGCCAGTCTGTTTAGACATGCTGAATTTTAAAAGTCTTGTTGCTCTTTAAAGAGGTTGTATTACGCTTTTTCAAGTTTTACACACCCTTAAGTGTGTTTTACAAATCTCCTCTGATGATGGAGTACTTCTATATCTATGGTTTAAGGACTTCTCCGCCTACCTGTTTACAATCCCCCCAAACAGACCTACCAGTGTGATGTAATACAATTGTTTCAGCTCAAGGTGACTGGCTCATGCTGGCAAGCTCAGTGCAGAGAGCAAAATGTAGAAATAATTAATAATAATGCAGAGCCATCAAAAAAAAGCTGAACTCTTTTGAGCTTATCAATTATCACAGAGTAGGCAAGTCAACCAATCTGAACCGACTAGATGCCTACTACTAAATGTTTGTGTTTGTTTTTGTCTTTTTTTTTCATGTTATTTGTAATGTTGAAAACCGAAAATAAAAAAAACAAACAGATACCATTGGTAGAGTCTTACAGAAATGACATAGTTTAGCAGTTATGTAATGCAAAAACATTGGATGTTGAACTGTTTATTGTCTGTGTGAGGTTATACTCTCATACAACAACCAAGGCTGGAGGTAACCACATTCAGCTCAGAAATATGGATGTCAACTTCATGCCCCATATCCACTGGCACTGTGATCTAGTGATTAATGAAGAGTGCTAGTATTTTACTGACTTCAAGTTGGGAACATCCCTTGTCCGTGAGTCTTTTAAGGAAGGATACCTCTTTCTTTCTTCTGCCCCATCAACTACTGGGTTTTCAAAAGGCTTTTCTGTTTATTACCTCCGCCAAGGAGGTTATGTTTTCGCCAGGGTCTGTCTATTTGTTTGTATGTTTGTCTGTTAGCAAGATTACGCAAAAACTGCTGGATAGATTTACATGAAAATTTTACCAGAGGTGTGGTTTGGTCCAAGGAAGAAGCCATTACATTTTGGTGGTGATCTGCATATTTGTCTGGATGCAAAAAAATCGCAAATTTTGCGAAAAATCCCATAAGTCAACATTGCGCCGTATTTTAAAAAATCATATCTCTGACATCACTTGATGGATTTGCTTCAAAATTTACACAATAATACATGTAATATAATCATATCATCAAGGTCAATTTCATCTGGATCCGAAACAGATTGACGTCACAAAAAAACACCAAAGTTCATAATGGCAAATCCCACTCATTTCTCCTTGGCTGCTGTGAGGATTCTGCCCCCTTTACGTCATCATGGGAATTGTAGTTTATTTGCGAACTCATGTCAACGTTTTTCAAGCCGATGTCACCACATTACCCAGCTTCCCTTGCAATGCCAGCAGAGAATTTAGGCTGTCATATCGGAGCACATGGTGACCCAGTTACTGCCGTAAACTGAGCTGCTTGGCGGAAGTCTGCGCTCTCTGAGTCCTTTTTTAGTTATCAACATTTTACTGGCATTTTTATCACTCTAATTCCAGCCTTTCCTTTGTTTATTAGTTGCCTTGTTGCAGGGCTTTGATCTGTTCTCTAATTTGGCTGTAAAATAGTGATTTAGATTTTCCCCTCATTATTCATTCAAGGATAAGTC